>JAZAVI010000892.1:0-56306 GCA_036326025.1 Chrosomus eos
GGTTTGAATATGGTCATTTCTCTCTGAGCCTACGTCTCTGTGACTGCTCTCTGTGTGTGTGTGTCTGTGAGTGTGGGGAGGGGAGGGGGGAGTGGGGCTATGTGCCTGCTCTCTGTGTGTGTGTGTCTGTGAGTGTGGGGAGGGGAGGGGGAGTGGGGCTAGATTAACTTTCCAAAAACTTTCCAAAAAAGGAAATAAATGTCTTAAGCCTTGTATTTTTTAAATACGTTTTTTTAATAAAGTAAAGGCATATAACAGACATGCTGCATTTAAATTTTTTTAATAAAACATTGTTTTTTATGTTTTTCAAGCCATTTGATTTATGAGGACTTTTGAAATGTCCTCATAAACCACCCATAAGTTGTAATACCAGTGTAATACACGTCATTATACAAATTTGTGTCCTCATAAATCACATAAACCAACCCACACAAACCAACCCACACACATACACACACACACACACACACACACACACACACACACACCAAATTGACGGTGGGTGGCAATGGTATATTTAAAAGTGCATAATTGTAATATCTGCAAGGCACCCCTAGTCCAGTCTTATTAAATGTATGCTTCATCTTTCATTTTAATTTGTAAATTTGATCAATAAATTCAATTATTTAGAATAATAAGATACTATATGGCTGTTACCCTAGGTAGGGCTGATCAAATTACATCATTTACATTGAAAAATAACAATGCATTAAAAGATGTTATGAGATTGTTTTAAATATGAGTCAATTAAAAATCGTTGGAAAGAATGATACTTTTAAACATAACACTGAACCGTCACTAGGTGTCGCCAGGCTACCGTCTTAATGAGCGAGTCATTGATTCATTCGTTCAAACGATTCGTTCGAACGACTGAGTCATTCATGAATGAGACAGGTATGGATTGGTCATTGAATCTAGGGTTTGCGATGTCTACCAATTTGGCATCAGACGATGTGTACAGTGAAACATCGCGATGGACGATGATATCGGGAGGAGGGGCGGGGCTAACGTTTTAATTTTTCACTTAAGCAATAAGCCCCGCAAAGCTGTGTTTTACAGTGGATTTAGAACAGCTAAGGGGCATAGGCACAACGCGGAGATATTTTCCTCTACATCTCATCAGCCATTTTGATTTCGGCACGCTCTGAGTCTGCAGCAGCTGACCACTAGGAGCGAATGTACATGATGTACAATGTACACGTGACAGAGCAGCCAGATCCAGACTGTGCTTTCGCGCTGTGGCTGGCGCTGAGCCAGAGACAGACGCGTTCAGTGCTTGTCATATTATATCACAACTATTCAGTGTTTTTAACCACATAATGTTTATTTTAGGTTTCAGACATTTAAATGCATATAATTTATAGCAAAACAATACATTTATAGTTTGTAAAATACACAATGGTGTCTATGGAAGCAGCAATAACAACCCATTCAAATATATTTGCCGACGGATTTTATTCATATCAGACACACAGTGTAAGGAACTATAAAGTTAACTCTATTCTTCTCCCAGTTCACCGGCCATGTATTTCGGGAGAAACTGTTTTTTAAACGACAAAACAAACTCACTTACACACATTTGAGAATCAGAATAGAAGATAGTTGATGACATGGTAACCAGGTTTGTTAATATTTATAAATAAAAGCGCTAACGTTACATGTCATACAGCGCTATTTTGGCTGTGGTGAATCACGTGCCAAGCATGACGCGTCACCATGGAAACATGGGGGGGGGGGGGGGGGGGGGGTCGCGATGCTGGCTTAACTATGATATCGTCTATCGGCACAACCCTAATTGAATCTTTGAGTAAACCAATTTGTCCAAAATGCTGAATCATTCAGTAATGAGAAAACATGTTGCTGTGAGATGAGCAATGGTTCTGCTGTGATCTTTGTTTAACTATTTTCGCTGCTGAAACAGAAAAACCGTCAATATTGCATCTAAAATGTAAGTGACTTGACGTGTGTGTGTGTGTGTGTGTGTGTGTGTGTGTGTGTGTGTGTGTGAGAGAGAGTGTGTCTGTTACAGTGAAAAGAGTTTAACCCTTTAAGGCAGTGGATCTCAATCCTGGTCCTATAGGGAGCCACTGCTCTGCATAGTTTGTATGTCTCCCTCATTTAACACACCTGATTCAGATCATCAGCTCGTTAGGAAAGAGCTTTATTAACTGAAGTGGGTGTGTCAGATAAAGGAGACATATAAAATGTGCAGAGCAGTGGCACCCATAGGACCAAGATTGAGAACCACTGCTTTAAGGCCTTGTCTTTTTTGGATATATCTTCTTTTTTTTTTATGTGCATACAACCCATATATTTTAAATGTATTGTTTGCTTTAAATTAAATTAAGATTGTATGTTTGGTAATTGAACCTAAATAAATTTACAATTAATGTGCTATATTTCAGATCAATATAATTGTTTTCTTTCATTTTAATCAACACTAACTTTATTCTCTATCTGTATTATAAATAACTTATTTCTGCATAAATTAAAAAATCCCCAATAATCCAGACCAACCAGAGCGCACTAATTCTACAACATCATCAGTGCTGAAGCGGAACTACCAGAGCGGTTCGGCAGATAGCGAGCAGATATTTTGTGTCACGTCGTGCACAATAACGCTAAAGGCACCAGGCTGGCGGTGCCACTGGCTTTATATATATATATATATATATATATATATATATATATATATATATATATAATATATATATATATATATATATATATATATATATATAAATAATATAGCTGCGAGCAGCGATGAAGGGCCAAAGCCGACGGTACCGCCACCCTGGTGCACCAGGGTTGCGGTGCCACCGGCTTGGGCCCGTAATCGCTGCTCGCAGCTATATTTAGGGCCCAAGCCCAAAGGGCGAAGGCCCTATTGTTTTCCTAAGGATTATTTATTATTATTATTCTTCTAATTATTTTTTTACTACCTTTTGGACACTTTTGGAGGCCTTAACATGCTCAAAAACTCCTGAAACTTTGCACACATGTCAGAACCAGCGGCCATCAGGGCCGGGCTGAAGATGGTACCCGGGCGTGCCAGGGGGGCTCGACAGCGCCCCCTGGAACGGGGTCCGAAAACATGGTCCATAAATCAAACACGCTTGCATGTAATAATATGAAACTCGGTACACATGTAGATCTCATCGTTTCATATATACTTCGCACTCTAACTTTTTACCCCAGCCCAACAGGAAGTCGGCTATTTAGGCTTGTTTGGAAAACGCATGCAAAGGAATGTGAAACACTCCTCCTAGAGAATTCAAACACACGGCACGAAACTCGGTCAGCGTGAAGTCAAGACATTGAGGATGAAAGTTTGCGAGGGGATTTTTGATATCTCGAACGGTTTGGCCGTGGCGAGGAAACAAAATTATGGCGAGAAACGTGAAACAGGAAGTGTGTCATAACTACTGCATACATTAACTAATCTTGATGAAACTTCAGCAGTGTGTTCGTTGTAAGAGCCCGATCACATGGATGTGACTATTGTGAGTCAAAGTTATAGCGCCACCAACTGGCAGCAGGAAGTGTGTCACTTTCAAAATGCTTTTAAATCACCCTCTTATTTTTACCCGATTTGCTTCAAACTTCATGTGCATAATGTAGACACATGCCAGATGTAGACCTGTGAAAGGATTATTGATATCTTAGACACTGTTGCCATGGCAATGCATCAAACATTAATATTCCTTTTTTTAAGCTTTTTCATGCTTTTTTATGCTTTCGGGCACTTTTGGGGTTCTTAACGTGCTCGAAAACTCTTGAAACTTTGCACACAGGACAAAACCCGCGGCCATCAGGGCCAGGCTGAAGCTGGTACCCGGGCGTGGCAGGGGGGCTCGACAGCGCCCCCTTGAACGGGTCAGACAATTTGGTCCATATATCCAACACGCTTTACCCTATTTGCTTCAAACTTGATGTGTATAATGTAGACACAAGCCAGATGTAGACCTGTGAAAGGATTGTTGATATCTTAGATGCTGTTGCCGTGACAACGCATCAAACTTTAATATTCTTTTTGGATACTTTTGAGATTCTTAGCGCACTTTTGGGGCCCTTAACATGCTCAAAAACTCTTGAAACTTTGCACACGGGTCAGAAACCGCGGCCATCAGGGCCGGGCTGAAGCTGGTACCCGGGCGTGGCAGGGGGGCTCGACAGCGCCCCCTGGAACGGGGTCCGAAAACTTGGTCCATAAATCAAACAGGCTTTACCCGATTTGCTTCAAACTTGATGTGTATAATGTAGACACATGCCAGATGTAGACCTGTGAAAGGATTGTTGATATCTTAGATGCTGTTGCCGTGACAACGCATCAAACTTTAATATTCTTTTTGGATACTTTTGAGATTCTTAGCACACTTTTGGGGCCCTTAACATGCTCAAAAACTCTTGAAACTTTGCACACGGGTCAGAAACCGCGGCCATCAGGGCCGGGCTGAAGCTGGTACCCGGGCGTGGCAGGGGGCTCGACAGCGCCCCCTGGAACGGGGTCCGAAAACTTGGTCCACAAATCAAACACGCTTGCATGTAATAATATGACACTTGGTACACATATAGATCTCATCGATTCATATATCATTTGTACTTTTACTTTTTACCCCAGCCCAACAGGAAGTCGGCTATTATGGTTTGTTTGAAAGCGTATGCCCCTGGAATTCGATATACTACTCCTAGAGAATTCAACCAATCGCCACGAAACTCAGTCAGCATGAAGTCAAGACATTGAGGATGAAAAATTGCCAGGGGATTTTTGATATCTCGAACGGTTTGGCCGTGGCGAGGAAACGAATTTATGGCGAATAATGGAAACAGGAAGTGTGTTATAACTTCTGCATACATTAACTGATCTTGATGAAACTTCAGCAGTGTGTTCGCTGTAAGAGTCCGATCACATGGATGTGACTATTGTGAGTCAAAGTTATAGCGCCACCAACTGGCAGCAGGAAGTGTGTCACTTCCTAAAGGCTTTGAAATCACCCTCTTATTTTTACCCGATTTGCTTCAAACTTCATCTGTATAATGTAAATACACTGCAGATGAAGACCTGTGAAGGGATTCTTGATATCTTTGAAACTGTTGCTGTGGCAACGCATCAAACTTTAATATTCTTGTTTGATGCTTTTGATGCTCTGAGTCAATATGGCAAGCCGTTTTAACATTTAATCATTTTAACCTAGTAGTCTCTTTTTTCATGCTACTAGTACTTATTTTTTAGATACTAGTATCTATTCCATTAAGTAATAGTACTTATTCATTAGCGACTAGTGCTTATTCTTTAGTACTAGTGCCTATTCTTTAGATAGTAGTGCTTATTCTTTAGATATTGTTTTGAATACGTATTAGTAGCTAATGAATAAGTACTGGTATCTATTTAATAGGTACTAGTATGTAATGACTTAGAACTACTATTTATTGAATAAATACTAGTATCTATTAATAGGTGCTATTATCTAAAATGTCATTTTCTCTCTCTCTCTCTCTGAGCCAATATGGCAAGCCGTTTTAACATTTAATCATTTTAACATACTAGTCTCTATTTTCATGCTACTAGTACTTATTTTTTAGATATTAGTATCTATTCCATTAAGTACTAGTACTTATTCATTAGCGACTAATGCTTATTCTGTTTAGAATATTCAAAGTGCTTATTCAATTTGTATGCTTATTTATATTTTCAGAGCAGAAAATCCGATTTTTCTGCTTATTCAATATTGCATCTAAAATGTGACTTGACGTGTGTGTGTGTGTGTGTGTGTGTGTGTGTGTGTGTGTGTGTGTGTGTGTGTGTGTGTGTGTGTGTGTGTGTGTGTGCGTGCGCGTGCGTGTGTGTGTGTGTGTGTGTGTGTGTGTGTGTGTGTGAGAGAGAGATTGTGTCTGTTACAGTGACAAGAGTTTTTAAGCCTTGTCTTTTTGGATATATATATATATTTTATAAAAAAAAATGTGCATACAACCCATGTATTTCAAATGTATTGTTTGCTTTAAATTAAATTAAGATTGTATGTTTGGTAATTGAACCTAAATAAATGTAAAATGAATGTGCTATATTTCAGATCAATATATTTGTTTTCCTTCATTTTAATCAACACTAACTTTATTCTCATCTGAATTATAAATAACTTATTTCTGTATAAAATAAAAAATCCCGAATAATCCAGACCAACCAGAGCACACTATTTCTACAACATCATCAGTGCTGAAGCGGGACTACCAGAGCCGTTCGGCAGATAGCGAGCAGATATTTTGTGTCACGTCGTGCACAATAACCCTAAAGGCACCAGGGTGGCGATGCCACCGGCTTTATATATATATATATATATATATATATATATATATATATAATATATATATATATATATAAATAAATATAGCTGCGAGCAGCGATGAAGGGCCAAAGCCGGCGGTACCGCCACCCTGGTGCACCAGGGTTGCGGTGCCACCGGCTTGGGCCCGTAATCGCTGCTCGCAGCTATATTTTATAATTCTTCTTCTTCTTCTTCTTCTTCTTCTAATTCTTTTTTTACTACCTTTTGGACACTTTTGGAGGCCTTAACATGCTCAAAAACTCCTGAAACTTTGCACACATGTCAGAACCTGCGGCCATCAGGGCCGGGCTGAAGATGGTACCCGGGCGTGGCAGGGGGGCTCGACAGCGCCCCCTGGAACGGGGTCGGAAAACATGGTCCATAAATCAAACACGCTTGCATGTAATAATATGAAACTCGGTACACATGTAGATCTCATCGTTTCATATATACTTCGCACTCTAACTTTTTACCCCAGCCCAACAGGAAGTCGGCTATTTAGGCTTGTTTGGAAAACGCATGCAAAGGAATGTGAAACACTCCTCCTAGAGAATTCAAACACACGGCACGAAACTCGGTCAGCGTGAAGTCAAGACATTGAGGATGAAAGTTTGCGAGGGGATTTTTGATATCTCGAACGGTTTGGGCGTGGCGAGGAAACGAAATTATGGCGAGAAACGTGAAACGGGAAGTGTGTCATAACTACGGCATACATTAACTAATCTTGATGAAACTTCAGCAGTGTGTTCGTTGTAAGAGCCCGATCACATGGATGTGACTATTGTGAGTCAAAGTTATAGCGCCACCAACTGGCAGCAGGAAGTGTGTCACTTTCAAAATGCTTTGAAATCACCCTCTTATTTTTACCCGATTTGCTTCAAACTTCATCTGTATAATGTAAATACACGGCAGATGAAGACCTGTGAATGGATTCTTGATATCTTTGAAACTGTTGCTGTGGCAATCCATCAAACTTTAATATTCTTTTTGGATGCTTTTGAGACTCTTAGCATGCCTGAAATTGCTTAAAATTGCATGAAACTCGACAGACAGATCATATTTATTAGCCAGGTGACATGTGCATAGTTTCAGAAATGGGCGTGGTGCAGGGACTCAGTAGCGCCACCTTTTGAAAAAAGTGGGCGGGTTAGTTTCATCTAGAGTTACAAAAATCTGTATTTATATAGTTCTCCTCCAGCCAGACAACTTTCTAATTTACAGTCATTAGCAATAACCAAGAGGAAGTCAGATATTTTGGTTTGAATATGGTCATTTCTCTCTGAGCCTACGTCTCTGTGACTGCTCTCTGTGTGTGTGTGTCTGTGAGTGTGGGGAGGGGGAGGGGGAGTGGGGCTATGTGCCTGCTCTCTGTGTGTGTGTGTCTGTGAGTGTGGGGAGGGGAGGGGGAGTGGGGTTTGGCCTTCATTAAAAAAGGAAATAAATGTCTTAAGCCTTGTATTTTTTAAATACGTTTTTTTAATAAAGTAAAGGCATATAACAGACATGCTGCATTTAAATTTTTTTAATAAAACATTGTTTTTTATGTTTTTCAAGCCATTTGATTTATGAGGACTTTTGAAATGTCCTCATAAACCACCCATAAGTTGTAATACCAGTGTAATACACGTCATTATACAAATTTGTGTCCTCATAAATCACATAAACCAACCCACACAAACCAACCCACACACATACACACACACACACACACACACACACACACACACACACACCAAATTGACGGTGGGTGGCAATGGTATATTTAAAAGTGCATAATTGTAATATCTGCAAGGCACCCCTAGTCCAGTCTTATTAAATGTATGCTTCATCTTTCATTTTAATTTGTAAATTTGATCAATAAATTCAATTATTTAGAATAATAAGATACTATATGGCTGTTACCCTAGGTAGGGCTGATCAAATTACATCATTTACATTGAAAAATAACAATGCATTAAAAGATGTTATGAGATTGTTTTAAATATGAGTCAATTAAAAATCGTTGGAAAGAATGATACTTTTAAACATAACACTGAACCGTCACTAGGTGTCGCCAGGCTACCGTCTTAATGAGCGAGTCATTGATTCATTCGTTCAAACGATTCGTTCGAACGACTGAGTCATTCATGAATGAGACAGGTATGGATTGGTCATTGAATCTAGGGTTTGCGATGTCTACCAATTTGGCATCAGACGATGTGTACAGTGAAACATCGCGATGGACGATGATATCGGGAGGAGGGGCGGGGCTAACGTTTTAATTTTTCACTTAAGCAATAAGCCCCGCAAAGCTGTGTTTTACAGTGGATTTAGAACAGCTAAGGGGCGTAGGCACAACGCGGAGATATTTTCCTCTACATCTCATCAGCCATTTTGATTTCGGCACGCTCTGAGTCTGCAGCAGCTGACCACTAGGAGCGAATGTACATGATGTACAATGTACACGTGACAGAGCAGCCAGATCCAGACTGTGCTTTCGCGCTGTGGCTGGCGCTGAGCCAGAGACAGACGCGTTCAGTGCTTGTCATATTATATCACAACTATTCAGTGTTTTTAACCACATAATGTTTATTTTAGGTTTCAGACATTTAAATGCATATAATTTATAGCAAAACAATACATTTATAGTTTGTAAAATACACAATGGTGTCTATGGAAGCAGCAATAACAACCCATTCAAATATATTTGCCGACGGATTTTATTCATATCAGACACACAGTGTAAGGAACTATAAAGTTAACTCTATTCTTCTCCCAGTTCACCGGCCATGTATTTCGGGAGAAACTGTTTTTTAAACGACAAAACAAACTCACTTACACACATTTGAGAATCAGAATAGAAGATAGTTGATGACATGGTAACCAGGTTTGTTAATATTTATAAATAAAAGCGCTAACGTTACATGTCATACAGCGCTATTTTGGCTGTGGTGAATCACGTGCCAAGCATGACGCGTCACCATGGAAACATGGGGGGGGGGGGGGGGGGTCGCGATGCTGGCTTAACTATGATATCGTCTATCGGCACAACCCTAATTGAATCTTTGAGTAAACCAATTTGTCCAAAATGCTGAATCATTCAGTAATGCGAAAACATGTTGCTGTGAGATGAGCAATGGTTCTGCTGTGATCTTTGTTTAACTATTTTCGCTGCTGAAACAGAAAAACCGTCAATATTGCATCTAAAATGTAAGTGACTTGACGTGTGTGTGTGTGTGTGTGTGTGTGTGTGTGTGTGTGTGTGTGTGTGTGTGTGTGTGTGTGTGTGTGTGTGTGTGTGTGTGTGTGAGAGAGAGTGTGTCTGTTACAGTGAAAAGAGTTTAACTCTTTAAGGCAGTGGATCTCAATCCTGGTCCTAGGGAGCCACTGCTCTGCATAGTTTGTATGTCTCCCTCATTTAACACACCTGATTCAGATCATCAGCTCGTTAGGAAAGAGCTTTATTAACTGAAGTGGGTGTGTCAGATAAAGGAGACATATAAAATGTGCAGAGCAGTGGCACCCATAGGACCAAGATTGAGAACCACTGCTTTAAGGCCTTGTCTTTTTTGGATATATCTTCTTTTTTTTTTATGTGCATACAACCCATATATTTTAAATGTATTGTTTGCTTTAAATTAAATTAAGATTGTATGTTTGGTAATTGAACCTAAATAAATTTACAATTAATGTGCTATATTTCAGATCAATATAATTGTTTTCTTTCATTTTAATCAACACTAACTTTATTCTCTATCTGTATTATAAATAACTTATTTCTGCATAAATTAAAAAATCCCCAATAATCCAGACCAACCAGAGCGCACTAATTCTACAACATCATCAGTGCTGAAGCGGAACTACCAGAGCGGTTCGGCAGATAGCGAGCAGATATTTTGTGTCACGTCGTGCACAATAACGCTAAAGGCACCAGGCTGGCGGTGCCACTGGCTTTATATATATATATATATATATATATATATATAAATATAGCTGCGAGCAGCGATGAAGGGCCAAAGCCGACGGTACCGCCACCCTGGTGCACCAGGGTTGCGGTGCCACCGGCTTGGGCCCGTAATCGCTGCTCGCAGCTATATTTTATAATTCTTCTTCTTCTTCTTCTAATTCTTTTTTTACTACCTTTTGGACACTTTTGGAGGCCTTAACATGCTCAAAAACTCCTGAAACTTTGCACACATGTCAGAACCTGCGGCCATCAGGGCCGGGCTGAAGATGGTACCCGGGCGTGGCAGGGGGGCTCGACAGCGCCCCCTGGAACGGGGTCGGAAAACATGGTCCATAAATCAAACACGCTTGCATGTAATAATATGAAACTCGGTACACATGTAGATCTCATCGTTTCATATATACTTCGCACTCTAACTTTTTACCCCAGCCCAACAGGAAGTCGGCTATTTAGGCTTGTTTGGAAAACGCATGCAAAGGAATGTGAAACACTCCTCCTAGAGAATTCAAACACACGGCACGAAACTCGGTCAGCGTGAAGTCAAGACATTGAGGATGAAAGTTTGCGAGGGGATTTTTGATATCTCGAACGGTTTGGGCGTGGCGAGGAAACGAAATTATGGCGAGAAACGTGAAACGGGAAGTGTGTCATAACTACGGCATACATTAACTAATCTTGATGAAACTTCAGCAGTGTGTTCGTTGTAAGAGCCCGATCACATGGATGTGACTATTGTGAGTCAAAGTTATAGCGCCACCAACTGGCAGCAGGAAGTGTGTCACTTTCAAAATGCTTTGAAATCACCCTCTTATTTTTACCCGATTTGCTTCAAACTTCATCTGTATAATGTAAATACACGGCAGATGAAGACCTGTGAATGGATTCTTGATATCTTTGAAACTGTTGCTGTGGCAATCCATCAAACTTTAATATTCTTTTTGGATGCTTTTGAGACTCTTAGCATGCCTGAAATTGCTTAAAATTGCATGAAACTCGACAGACAGATCATATTTATTAGCCAGGTGACATGTGCATAGTTTCAGAAATGGGCGTGGTGCAGGGACTCAGTAGCGCCACCTTTTGACAAAAGTGGGCGGGTTAGTTTCATCTAGAGTTACAAAAATCTGTATTTATATAGTTCTCCTCCAGCCAGACAACTTTCTAATTTACAGTCATTAGCAATAACCAAGAGGAAGTCAGATATTTTGGTTTGAATATGGTCATTTCTCTCTGAGCCTACGTCTCTGTGACTGCTCTCTGTGTGTGTGTGTCTGTGAGTGTGGGGGGGGGGAGGGGGAGTGGGGCTATGTGCCTGCTCTCTGTGTGTGTGTGTCTGTGAGTGTGGGGAGGGGAGGGGGAGTGGGGTTTGGCCTTCATTAAAAAAGGAAATAAATGTCTTAAGCCTTGTATTTTTTAAATACGTTTTTTTAATAAAGTAAAGGCATATAACAGACATGCTGCATTTAAATTTTTTTAATAAAACATTGTTTTTTATGTTTTTCAAGCCATTTGATTTATGAGGACTTTTGAAATGTCCTCATAAACCACCCATAAGTTGTAATACCAGTGTAATACACGTCATTATACAAATTTGTGTCCTCATAAATCACATAAACCAACCCACACAAACCAACCCACACACATACACACACACACACACACACACACACACACACACACACACACACACACACACACACACACACACACACACACACCAAATTGACGGTGGGTGGCAATGGTATATTTAAAAGTGCATAATTGTAATATCTGCAAGGCACCCCTAGTCCAGTCTTATTAAATGTATGCTTCATCTTTCATTTTAATTTGTAAATTTGATCAATAAATTCAATTATTTAGAATAATAAGATACTATATGGCTGTTACCCTAGGTAGGGCTGATCAAATTACATCATTTACATTGAAAAATAACAATGCATTAAAAGATGTTATGAGATTGTTTTAAATATGAGTCAATTAAAAATCGTTGGAAAGAATGATACTTTTAAACATAACACTGAACCGTCACTAGGTGTCGCCAGGCTACCGTCTTAATGAGCGAGTCATTGATTCATTCGTTCAAACGATTCGTTCGAACGACTGAGTCATTCATGAATGAGACAGGTATGGATTGGTCATTGAATCTAGGGTTTGCGATGTCTACCAATTTGGCATCAGACGATGTGTACAGTGAAACATCGCGATGGACGATGATATCGGGAGGAGGGGCGGGGCTAACGTTTTAATTTTTCACTTAAGCAATAAGCCCCGCAAAGCTGTGTTTTACAGTGGATTTAGAACAGCTAAGGGGCATAGGCACAACGCGGAGATATTTTCCTCTACATCTCATCAGCCATTTTGATTTCGGCACGCTCTGAGTCTGCAGCAGCTGACCACTAGGAGCGAATGTACATGATGTACAATGTACACGTGACAGAGCAGCCAGATCCAGACTGTGCTTTCGCGCTGTGGCTGGCGCTGAGCCAGAGACAGACGCGTTCAGTGCTTGTCATATTATATCACAACTATTCAGTGTTTTTAACCACATAATGTTTATTTTAGGTTTCAGACATTTAAATGCATATAATTTATAGCAAAACAATACATTTATAGTTTGTAAAATACACAATGGTGTCTATGGAAGCAGCAATAACAACCCATTCAAATATATTTGCCGACGGATTTTATTCATATCAGACACACAGTGTAAGGAACTATAAAGTTAACTCTATTCTTCTCCCAGTTCACCGGCCATGTATTTCGGGAGAAACTGTTTTTTAAACGACAAAACAAACTCACTTACACACATTTGAGAATCAGAATAGAAGATAGTTGATGACATGGTAACCAGGTTTGTTAATATTTATAAATAAAAGCGCTAACGTTACATGTCATACAGCGCTATTTTGGCTGTGGTGAATCACGTGCCAAGCATGACGCGTCACCATGGAAACATGGGGGGGGGGGGTCGCGATGCTGGCTTAACTATGATATCGTCTATCGGCACAACCCTAATTGAATCTTTGAGTAAACCAATTTGTCCAAAATGCTGAATCATTCAGTAATGCGAAAACATGTTGCTGTGAGATGAGCAATGGTTCTGCTGTGATCTTTGTTTAACTATTTTCGCTGCTGAAACAGAAAAACCGTCAATATTGCATCTAAAATGTAAGTGACTTGACGTGTGTGTGTGTGTGTGGGGTGTGTGTGTGTGTGTGTGTGTGTGTGTGTGTGTGTGTGTGTGTGTGAGAGAGTGTGTCTGTTACAGTGAAAAGAGTTTAACCCTTTAAGGCAGTGGATCTCAATCCTGGTCCTAGGGAGCCACTGCTCTGCATAGTTTGTATGTCTCCCTCATTTAACACACCTGATTCAGATCATCAGCTCGTTAGGAAAGAGCTTTATTAACTGAAGTGGGTGTGTCAGATAAAGGAGACATATAAAATGTGCAGAGCAGTGGCACCCATAGGACCAAGATTGAGAACCACTGCTTTAAGGCCTTGTCTTTTTTGGATATATCTTCTTTTTTTTTTATGTGCATACAACCCATATATTTTAAATGTATTGTTTGCTTTAAATTAAATTAAGATTGTATGTTTGGTAATTGAACCTAAATAAATTTACAATTAATGTGCTATATTTCAGATCAATATAATTGTTTTCTTTCATTTTAATCAACACTAACTTTATTCTCTATCTGTATTATAAATAACTTATTTCTGCATAAATTAAAAAATCCCCAATAATCCAGACCAACCAGAGCGCACTAATTCTACAACATCATCAGTGCTGAAGCGGAACTACCAGAGCGGTTCGGCAGATAGCGAGCAGATATTTTGTGTCACGTCGTGCACAATAACGCTAAAGGCACCAGGCTGGCGGTGCCACTGGCTTTATATATATATATATATATATATATATATATATAAATATAGCTGCGAGCAGCGATGAAGGGCCAAAGCCGACGGTACCGCCACCCTGGTGCACCAGGGTTGCGGTGCCACCGGCTTGGGCCCGTAATCGCTGCTCGCAGCTATATTTTATAATTCTTCTTCTTCTTCTTCTTCTTCTAATTCTTTTTTTACTACCTTTTGGACACTTTTGGAGGCCTTAACATGCTCAAAAACTCCTGAAACTTTGCACACATGTTAGAACCTGCGGCCATCAGGGCCGGGCTGAAGATGGTACCCGGGCGTGGCAGGGGGGCTCGACAGCGCCCCCTGGAACGGGGTCGGAAAACATGGTCCATAAATCAAACACGCTTGCATGTAATAATATGAAACTCGGTACACATGTAGATCTCATCGTTTCATATATACTTCGCACTCTAACTTTTTACCCCAGCCCAACAGGAAGTCGGCTATTTAGGCTTGTTTGGAAAACGCATGCAAAGGAATGTGAAACACTCCTCCTAGAGAATTCAAACACACGGCACGAAACTCGGTCAGCGTGAAGTCAAGACATTGAGGATGAAAGTTTGCGAGGGGATTTTTGATATCTCGAACGGTTTGGGCGTGGCGAGGAAACGAAATTATGGCGAGAAACGTGAAACGGGAAGTGTGTCATAACTACGGCATACATTAACTAATCTTGATGAAACTTCAGCAGTGTGTTCGTTGTAAGAGCCCGATCACATGGATGTGACTATTGTGAGTCAAAGTTATAGCGCCACCAACTGGCAGCAGGAAGTGTGTCACTTTCAAAATGCTTTGAAATCACCCTCTTATTTTTACCCGATTTGCTTCAAACTTCATCTGTATAATGTAAACACAGGCCAGATGAAGACCTGTGAATGGATTCTTGATATCTTAGATACTGTTGCCGTGACAACGCATTAAACTTTAATATTCTTTTTGGATGCTTTTGAGACTCTTAACGCACTTTTGAGGCCCTTAACGTGCTCAAAAACTCTTTAAAACTTTGCACACGAGTCAGAACATGGGGCCATCAGGGCCGGGCTGAAGCTGGCACCTGGGCGTGGCAGGGGGGCTCGACAGCGCCCCCTGGAACGGGGTCCAAAATATTGGTACATAAATCAAACACGCTTGCATGTAATAATATGAAACTCGGTACACATATAGATCTCATCGATTCATATATCCTTTGTACTTTTACTTTTTACCCCAGCCCAACAGGAAGTCGGCTATTTTGGTCTGAATGTGGATGTTTTGCAAACCAGCTTCTACAGTTTTACTCACTCCTCTTAAGTGGTTTATTTTATTCCCACCAAACTTTTTCAACATGATGAAAATACATTAAAGATGCTAAATTGTGAACGGATATTGAATATCTCAAATGGTTTTGCTATGGTGAGGGATTAAAGTAATGTCAAAAAGAATCAGGAAAAGTCTCATATCTTTCTAAAATGTAATTATACACCATTTAGTTTTATATAAAATTATACAAATATTAGAACTAAACCCATTTTAATCTTTTTTTTCAATTCAAGAAGTATGAAAAAGTTTAAAACAGGCTATTTAGTGCTGGTTTTCAAATAAAAAATCATTCATAGGGCTATACTGCCCTCTTGTGTCCAAAATGGTATCAACAAAGTACATAAAACTATTTTATCAGGTATGCCTATTGTATTTATATATAAATATATTAGGTATGTAGCTGTGAGGATATTTTCCCACCAGTTAACTGACGTGTGACACCAGCGAGGGCTTTTAAATCGCTATGTAAAAGTGAAAGTAAGTACGGATGTCTGCACAGACATTATGGTGGCGCTCGCAGTGCGCTCGAATGAATTCCTATGAACAGGGTTTCCGCGGGGTCATAAAAAGTCATAATACGTCTTAATATAAGTAATAGTAAAAGCGGAACGAAACTCATTTGAACCGGCGCACCTCACGGACTGTTTATCCGCTCGGCTCAAAGTCCAAATGGCAGCGCAGCTCGAGCTCACTAGAGCAGAAGCGTTCTTTTACTATCTATGGTTAACTCTGATCAGTCTCGATCACGAGATCCAGTGAGAAGCACTTGAATTCAGCGAGGAACACAAATGTCTCAGTGATTTAAACCAGTTTAAAGGCAGATGAAACAGTGCTGAGGAACAGGAGAAACACTGTGCGCAACTATACAGTCAAAAAAAGATTTTCCATACAAATTCCCATCATTTACCATGGTTTTACTGTAACGTTAGCCTAGTAATATTAACTGCACCATGAAATGTGGGATATACATATTGAATTGTATTATATTATTAATGTAGACAATGTATTAAAGGACTAATGGAATAATTACAGTATTTATGTATTTAGGCTATAGCCTACTGTTTTTCATACATTTCATAAAGATATGTGCCATCAAAGTCAGGCAACACAAACCTCTTTCACGACTTGAAACAATATCCCCCATTAGCACATGCAGAAACTAAGAAATTAATTTTGAAATAAAGATATTATTTTTGTTAAGGAATAATTACAAATGTTTGAATGTTCTACCTCAGATTTGTGAAATGTTCTCCTGTTTGGCAAGTGTTTGTCATGATATGTTCTGACAGTAAAGAGTAGTTTAAAACCACAATTAACGTTCTGGTTTCTACAACTTTCAGTCAGAAACAAAAATCTGCCTTTAAAGTTGAAAGAAAAAAAGATTTGATATTTATGGTCATAATTATCGATATTGACTGATATATTATCGTGATAATTGTTAAGTGTTGTTCCTGTGTTATTGATACTTAGGAAAAGGGAGCCTTCAGTTTGTTACTCTTAAGAAAATGGAACCTTTAAATAATGAAACTTATTACTTTTCATGAAAGTCAATAAAAAAAAAGACTTTTGAAAGGAAGTTATTTTTCGTAATTCGAGTAGGTCATAAATTTAAATCATATTGGTCATAAAAAGGTCTTAAAAGGTCTTAAATTTGACTGACTAAACCCTGCAGAAACCCTGTATGAAAGTAGAAATTAACTAAAAAACGTTCGCTCTGTTTTGCTCACTCCTCGCGTTGGACGCGCACTGTTATGAAGGCCTGTGCAGCCGTGAGCTTTTTTAGTTTAATTTTAAAATTAGTGCCATTTCGGGGGGGGGGGAATGTGCTATAATTCAAATGTGGAAATGTTTACATGTGCTATAATTCAGATCAATATATTTGTTTTCCTTCATTTTAATCAACACTAACTTTATTCTCATCTGAATTATAAATAACTTATTTCTGTATAAAATAAAAAATCCCGAATAATCCAGACCAACCAGAGTGCACTATTTCTACAACATCATCAGTGCTGAAGCGGAACTACCAGAGCCGTTCGGCAGATAGCGAGCAGATATTTTGTGTCACGTCGTGCACAATAACCCTAAAGGCACCAGGGTGGCAGTGCCACCGGCTTTATATATATATATATATATATATATATATATATATATATATATATATATATATATATATATATATATATATATATATAATATATATATAGCTGCGAGCAGCGATGAAGGGCCAAAGCCGGCGGCACCACCACCCGGTGCCTTTAGATAACTAAAGGCACCGGGGTTGCGGTGCCACCGGCTTGGGCCCGTAATCGCTGCTCGCAGCTATATTTATTATTATTCTTCTTCTTCTCCGCAATGAATCGCATTTTTGAGGGCCTAAACATGCACGAAAACTCACGAAAATTTGCACACACGTCAGAACTGGCGAAAATTTACATCTGATATGCGTTTCAAAATTGGGCGGGGAAAAATGGCTCGATAGCGCCACCTATAAAGGTTCAACGGAGTGCGCCTCGCGTTACGTTTCACGTACGTGTACGAAATTCGGTACATACATGTAATGGCCCAATACCTACAAAAAAGTCTCTTGGAGCGTAGCCCTAAACACAACAGGAAGTCAGCCATTTTGAACTTTCTCTCAGATTTTTGTGCAGTTTTTGCCATTTTCAGGCCTCGTACTTTAACGAACTCCTCCTACAGTTTTAATCTGATCATCTTCAAATTTGGTGAGTGTAATCTTAAGGCCTTTGCGACGTTAAATTGCGAAGATCTTGAGTTTTCGTCGAAGGGCGTGTCCTCGGCGGCCTGACAAATTTTGATGTTTCGCCATGAAACAGGAAGTTGCTGTAACTCAGGCAAACAATGTCCAATCTGCCCCAAACTTCACACGTTGGATAAGAGTCATGGCCTGAACACATCTACATAACAATATTCAGTTATAGTAATAGCGCCACCTACTGGCAACAGGAAGTGACAGGTTTAACACGTTGATGCCCTTCTAGCAACAGGCTAAAAATGCCATTGAGTTCTAAACATACAAGAAACATGTTAAAACATGCTAGCAATACTTAGCTAAGTCGTAAAGCATGCTAATTCAATGAAACAAGACATTGTTGTTACTCAAAAAGGCAACGTCCCATCTGCGCCAAACTTCACACATTTGATAAGAGTTTTCTCCTAAACACATGTCCATGCTCATATTCAGACATAGTCATAGCGCCGCCTGCTGGCAACAGGAAGTGACGTTTAACACTGTTCTGGACTCCAAATAGGTACATACATGTAATGGCCCGATACCTACAAAAAAGTCTCTTGGAGCGTATCCGTAAACACAACAGGAAGTCAGCCATTTTGAACTTCCTCTCAGATTTTTGTGCAGTTTTTGCCATTTTCAGGCGTCGTACTTTGACGAACTCCTCCTACAGTTTTAATCTGATCATCTTCAAATTTGGTGAGTGTAATCTTAAGACCTTTGTGACGTTAAATTGCGAAGATCTTGAGTTTTCGTCGAAGGGCGTGTCCTCAGTGGCCTGACAAAATTTGATATTTCACCATGAAACAGGAAGTTGCTGTAACTCAGGCAAACAATGTCCAATCTGCCCTAAACTTCACACGTTTGATAAGAGTTCTGTCCTGAACACATATCCATCCTCAAATTCAGTTACAGTCATAGCGCCACCTGCTGGCAACAGGAAGTGACATGTTTAACACTTTTGTGGACTCCTAATAACATATAAAAAAGTGCCAGCAAGTGCTAAACATGCTATCAACATACTTGAAACATGCTAAAACATGCTAGCAAACACTTAGCTAAGTGCTAAAGCATGCTATTACTGCAATTAAATAGGAATTTGCTGTAACTTCGAACCCCGAAACCCCGAAACTTCACACATTTGATAAGAGTCCTGCCCTGAACACATCTACATGAGAATATTCAGTTATAGTAATAGCGCCACCTACTGGCAACAGGAAGTGACATGTTTAACACTGTGATGCAGTACTAGCAACATATTAAATATGCCATTGAATTATAAACATGTTATAAACATGTTAAAACATGCTAGCAATTCTTAGCTAAGTGCTAAAGCATGCTAATGAAATGAAACAGGAAGTTGTTGTTACTTAAGAAGACAATGTCCAAACTGCCCCAA
This sequence comes from Chrosomus eos, assembly GCA_036326025.1. Taxonomy (NCBI): domain Eukaryota; kingdom Metazoa; phylum Chordata; class Actinopteri; order Cypriniformes; family Leuciscidae; genus Chrosomus; species Chrosomus eos. The sequence goes on from JAZAVI010000892.1 coordinate 19,634, forward strand.
ACTTCACACATTTGATAAGAGTCCTGCCCTGAACAAATCTACATGACAATTTTCAGTTATAGTAATAGCGCCACCTACTGGCAACAGGAAGTGACATGTTTAACAGTGTGATGCATTACTAGCAACATAGTAAATATGCCATTGAGTTATAAAAATGTTAGAAACATGTTAAAACATGCTAGCAATTCTTAGCTAAGTGCTAAAGCATGCTTATGCAATGAAAAAGGAAGTTGTTGTTACTCAAGAAGGCAATGTTCAATCTGCCCCAAACTTCACATGTTTGATAAGAGTCATGGCCTGAACACATCTACATGAGAATTTTCTGTTATAGTAATAGCGCCACCTACTGTTAACAGGAAGTGACATGTTTTACACTGTGATGCAGTACATTTTTGAGGGCCTAAACAAGCACGAAAACTCACGAAAATTTTCACACGCGTCAGAATTGGCGGAAATTTACATCTGATAAGCGTTTCAGAATTGGATAGGGCAAAATGGCTCGATAGCGCCACCTATAAAGGTTCAATGGAGTGCGCCTCCCGCTCCGTTTCACGTACGTGTACGAAATTCGGTACATACATGTAATGGCCCAATGCCTACAAAAAGGTCTCTTGGAGCGTAGCCCTAAACACAACAGGAAGTCAGCTATTTTGAACTTCCTCTCAGATTTTTGTGCAGTTTTTGCCATATTCAGGCCTCGTACTTTAAGGAACTCGTCCTACAGTTTTAATCTGATCATCTTCAAATTTGGTGAGTCTAATCTTAAGGCCTTTGCAACATTAAATTGCAAAGATCTTGAGTTTTCGTCGAAGGGCGTGTCCTCGGCAGCCTGACAAATTTCAATGTTTTGCCATAAAACAGGAAGTTGCTGTAACTCAGGCAAACAATGTCCAATCTGCCCCAAACTTCACACGTTTGATAAGAGTTCTGTCCTGAACACATGTCCATGCTCAAATTCAGTTACAGTCATAGCGCCACCTACTGGCAACAGGAAGTAACATGTTTAACACGTTGATGCCGTTCTAGCAACATGTTAAAAATGTCATTGAGTTCTAAACATGCAAGAAACATGCTAGCAATACTTAGCTAAGTGCTAAAGCATGCCAATTCAATGAAACAAGACATTGTTGTTACTCAAAAAGGCAATGTCCCATCTGCGCCAAACTTCACACGTTTGAAAAGAGTTATCTCCTAAACACATGTCCAAGCTCATTTTCAGTTATAGTCATAGCACCGCCTGCTGGCAACAGGAAGTGACGTTTAACACTGTTCTGGACTCCTAATAACATATAAAAAAGTGCCACCAACTGCTAAACATGCTAACAACATACTAGAAACATGATATCAAACACTTAGCTAAGTCCTAAAGCATGTTATTACTGCAATTAAATAGAAATTTGCTGTAATTCAGATATGCAATGTCCAATCTACCCCAAACTTAATATATAACATGCAAAAAACATGCTAGCAAAACTTAGCTAAGTTCTAAAGCATGCTAGAAATGCTAAAGGAAGTTGTTGTAACATACAATGTCCAATCTACCCCAAACTTCTCATGTTTGATAAGACTTCTGTCCTGAACACATCCCTGCTCATATTTAGTTAGTCATAACGCAATCTGCTGGCAAAAGGAAGTGACATATTTAACACTGTTGTGGACTCCTAATAAACATATAAAAAAGTGCCACCAAATGCTAAACATGCTAGCAATATATTAGAGACATGCTATCAAACTCTTAGCTAAGTGCTAACGCATACTATACATGCAAAAGGAAGTTGTTGTAACTTAAGCATGCAATGTCCAATGTGCTCCAAATTTAAAACATTTTATAAGTGTCCTAGTTTGAAGACATCTACATTCCAAAATATAGTTATAGCGCCACCTACTGGCAACAGGAAGTGACATGTTTAACACTGTGATGCAGTCCTAGCAACATACTAAAATATGACAACAACTGCTAAACATGCTACAAACAGGTTAAGATAAGGTAGCAACACTTAGCTTAGTGTTAATTGATGCCACAAAACACAAAGTTGTTGTAACTCAAACATGCCATTCCTAATCTTCATCAAACTTAAAGGTACACCATGTAAGCATTTTGTAGTAAAATATCCAAAAACCACTATGCCAGTCTTATTTATATATTTTTAGATGATTACTTACAATATCCTATATGTTTCCAGTTATTTGTAAATCATGAAAAAATAGTACTTTTAACCAAGGAAACGGGCTGTGTGAGCAGGTGTGAGGGACTTGCCAGTAAATGGCGTCATGGTTCATCACTAATGTTAAATTCTGTGTTGATTTTGCAGGGGGCTGATGAACACACCTGTGTTCTTATACAGTGGAGAGTGGCTAATGAAAGGGAGGAAAGAAAAGAAAGAGAGCAACAAGAGCATGACGAGAGACAAGAACAGGAGGCCAGAGACAGAGAGGAAAGATTTCTTCAGCTTTTAAAAATAATTGCTAAGAAAAAGAAAATTAATAAAGAAAACAAATGTTACACACTCTCTTTCCATTTATTTGTTAGTAAGTTCATTTTGTCATGCTGTTTTAGTAAGTTTTATTACAAAACACTTAATCCCCAGGGATTTACAGTATTTAAATTGTCAGTTGTAAACTGTTTAATGAGGCATTGAGTAATTAATATTTTTAAAGTCTGTTGTGTGTGCACTTATTTTGAGATAGATTCCAGATAGACAAGCAAATTGCAGATATATCTGAAAAATGTAGTCTGAATATGAGTGCTGCACTGTAGAGAAATACCCACACACTCCAGACACCTTTAAAATGTATTTGCTTTATTTTTGTATATTATTTAACTTTTAAATGGATACAGAATACAAAACTTAAAACAAAATCACAAAACTTTGGCAGAAAGTACTATAATAGAGATTAAAGCACCACCAAAAGCAAATGTTTAAATTATTATAGTGTCATCTTGAGGGAAGAAAATTAATGTCAGCAGCTTCAGTAAGATAACCTTCACAAATAAATAATTTGTAAAAGATTAAGTTCAATTAAAGCTGCAAGCAGCATTGAAAGGGCCCTCGCACCCGTGCCATCGCCACCCGGTGGCTTTAGGAAGACTGACCACGGTGGGCAATGTGCATTTAAGTAGATAAATATAGTGGGAGTATGTCAAAGTCAGTTACAAAAATGTCCTTTATTATGGGTATAATAGCATGCTGTTAAACACGTCACTTCCTGTTGCCAGCAGGTGGCGCTATGACTGTAACTGAATATGAGCATGCACATCTGTTCAGGACAGAACTCTTATCAAACATGTGAAGTTTGGGGCAGATTGAACTTTGCCTTCTTAAGTAAAAACAACTTCCTGTTTCATAGCATTAGCATGCTTTAGCACTTAGCTAAGAATTGCTAGCATGTTTAACATGTTTATAACATGTTTATAACTCAATGGCATATTTACTATGTTGCCAGTACTGCATCACACTGTTAAACATGTCACTTCCTGTTGCCAGTAGGTGGCGCTATTACTATAACTGAATATTGTCATGTAGATGTGTTCAGGGCAGGACTCTTGTCAAACGTGTGAAGTTTGGGGCAGATTGGACATTGCCTTCTTAAGTAACAACAACTTCCTGTTTCATTTCATTAGCATGCTTTAGCACTTAGCTAAGAATTGCTAGCATGTTTTAACATGTTTATAACATGTTTATAACTCAATGGCATATTTACTATGTTGCCAGTACTGCATCACACTGTTAAACATGTCACTTCCTGTTGCCAGTAGGTGGCGCTATTACTATAACTGAATATTGTCATGTAGATGTGTTCAGGCCATGACTCTTATCAAACGTGTGAAGTTTGGGGCAGATTGGACATTCCATACCTGAGTTACAGCAAATTCCTATTGAATTGCAGTAATAGCATGCTTTAGCACTTAGCTAAGTGCTTGCTAGCATGTTTTAGCATGTTTCAAGTATGTTGTTAGCATGTTTAACACTTGCTGGCACTTTTTTATATGTTATCAGGAGTCCACAACAGTGTTAAACATGTCACTTCCTGTTGCCAGTATGAGCATGGACATGTGTTCAGGACAGAACTCTTATCAAACGTGTGAAGTTTGGGGCAGATTGGACATTGTTTGCCTGAGTTACAGCAACTTCCTGTTTCATGGCGAAACATCAAAATTTGTCAGGCCGCCGAGGACACGCCCTTCGACGAAAACTCAAGATCTTCGCAATTTAACGTCGCAAAGGCCTTAAGATTACACTCACCAAATTTGAAGATGATCAGATTAAAACTGTAGGAGGAGTTCGTTAAAGTACGAGGCCTGAAAATGGCAAAAACTGCACAAAAATCTGAGAGGAAGTTCAAAATGGCTGACTTCCTGTTGTGTTTAGGGCTACGCTCCAAGAGACTTTTTTGTAGGTATTGGGCCATTACATGTATGTACCGAATTTCGTACACGTACGTGAAACGTAACGCGAGGCGCACTCCGTTGAACCTTTATAGGTGGCGCTATCGAGCCATTTTGCCCCGCCCAATTTTGAAACGCATATCAGATGTAAATTTTCGCCAGTTCTGACGCGTGTGCAAATTTTCGTGAGTTTTCGTGCATGTTTAGGCCCTCAAAAATGCGATTCATTGCGGAGAATAATAATAAATATAGCTGCGAGCAGCGATTACGGGCCCAAGCCGGTGGCACCGCAACCCTGGTGCACCAGGGTGGCGGTACCGCCGGCTTTGGCCCTTCATCGCTGCTCGCAGCTATATTTATATATATATATATATATATATATATATATATATATATATATATATATATATATATATATATATATATATATATATATATATATATAAAGCCGGTGGCACCGCCACCCTGGTCCCTTTAGGGTTATTGTGCACGGCGTGACAAAATATCTGCTCGCTATCTGCCGAACGGCTCTGGTAGTCCCGCTTCAGCACTGATGATGTTGTAGAAATAGTGTGCTCTGGTTGGTCTGGATTATTCAGGATTTATTATTTTATACAGAAATAAGTTATTTATAATTCAGATGAGAATAAAGTTAGTGTTGATTAAAATGAAGGAAAACAAATATATTGATCTGAAATATAGCACATTCATTTTACATTTATTTAGGTTCAATTACCAAATATACAATCTTAATTTAATTTAAAGCAAACAATACATTTAAAATACATGGGTTGTATGCACATTTTTTTTAATAAAAAAATATATATATCCAAAAAGACAAGGCTTAAAAACTCTTGTCACTGTAACAGACACAATCTCTCTCACACACACACACACACACACACACACACACACACACACACACACACACACACACACACACACACACACACACACACACACACACACACACACACACACGTCAAGTCACTTACATTTTAGATGCAATATTGAATAAGCAGAAAAATCGGATTTTCTGCTCTGAAAATATAAATAAGCATACAAATTGAATAAGCACTTTGAATATTCTAAACAGAATAAGCACTAGTCGCTAATGAATAAGTACTAGTACTTAATGGAATAGATACTAATATCTAAAAAATAAGTACTAGTAGCATGACAATAGAGACTAGTATGTTAAAATGATTAAATGTTAAAACGGCTTGCCATATTGGCTCAGAGAGAGAGAGAGAGAGAGAGAAAATGACATTTTAGATAATAGTAACTATTAAAAGATACTAGTACTTATTCATTAGCTACTAATACGTATTCAAAAGAATATCTAAAGAATAAGCACTAGTATCTAAAGAATAAGCACTAGTCGCTAATGAATAAGTACTAGTACTTAATGGAATAGATACTAGTATCTAAAAAATAAGTACTAGTAGCATGAAAATAGAGACTAGTAGGTTAAAATGATTAAATGTTAAAACGGCTTGCCATATTGGCTCAGAGCATCAAAAGCATCAAACAAGAATATTAAAGTTTGATGCGTTGCCACGGCAACAGTATCTAAGATATCAATAATCCTTTCTCAGGTCTACATCTGCCGTGTGTTTACATTATACACATAAAGTTTAAAGCAAATTGGGTAAAAATAAGAGGGTGATTTCAAAGCATTTAGGAAGTGACACACTTCCTGCTGCCAGTTGGTGGCGCTATAACTTTGACTCACAATAGTCACATCCATGTGATCGGACACTTACACCGAACACACTGCTGAAGTTTCATCAAGATCAGTTAATGTATGCAGAAGTTATAACACACTTCCTGTTTCCATTATTCGCCATAAATTCGTTTCCTCGCCACGGCCAAACCGTTCGATATATCAAAAATCCCTGGCAATTTTTCATCCTCAATGTCTTGACTTCATGCTGACTGAGTTTCGTGGCGATTGGTTGAATTCTCTAGGAGTAGTATATCGAATTCCAGGGGCATACGCTTTCAAACAAACCATAATAGCCGACTTCCTGTTGGGCTGGGGTAAAAAGTAAAAGTACAAAGGATATATGAATCGATGAGATCTATATGTGTACCAAGTTTCATATTATTACATGCAAGAGTGTTTGATTTATGGACCAAGTTTTCGGACCCCGTTCCAGGGGGCGCTGTCGAGCCCCCCTGTCACGCCCGGGTACCAGCTTCAGCCCGGCCCTGATGGCCGCGGGTTCTGACCCGTGTGCAAAGATTCAAGAGTTTTTGAGCACGTTAAGGGCCCCAAAGGTGCGCTGAGAGTCTCAAAAGTATCCAAAAAGAATATTAAAGTTTGATGCATTGTCACGGCAACAGCATCTAAGATATCAACAATCCTTTCACAGGTCTACATCTGGCGTGTGTCTACATTATACACATCAAGTTTGAAGCAAATCGGGTAAAGCCTGTTTGATTTATGGACCAAGTTTTCGGACCCCGTTCCAGGGGGCGCTGTCGAGCCCCCCTGCCACGCCCGGGTACCAGCTTCAGCCTGGCCCTGATGGCCGCGGTTTCTGACCCGTGTGCAAAGTTTCAAGAGTTTTTGAGCATGTTAAGGGCCCCAAAAGTGCGCTAAGAATCTCAAAAGTATCCAAAAAGAATATTAAAGTTTGATGCGTTGTCACGGCAACAGCATCTTAGATATCAACAATCCTTTCACAGGTCTACATCTGGCTTGTGTCTACATTATACACATCAAGTTTGAAGCAAATAGGGTAAAGTGTGTTGGATATATGGACCAAATTGTCAGACCCGTTCAAGGGGGCGCTGTCGAGCCCCCTGCCACGCCCGGGTACCAGCTTCAGCCTGGCCCTGATGGCCGCAGGTTTTGTCCTGTGTGCAAAGTTTCAAGAGTTTTCGAGCACGTTAAGAACCCCAAAAGTGCCCGAAAGCATAAAAAAGCATGAAAAAGCTTAAAAAAAGGAATATTAATGTTTGATGCATTGCCATGGCAACAGTGTCTAAGATATCAATAATCCTTTTACAGGTCTACATCTGGCATGTGTTTACATTATGCACATGAAGTTTGAAGCAAATCGGGTAAAAATATGAGGGTGATTTAAAGCATTTTGTAAGTGACACACTTCCTGCTGCCAGTTGGTGGCGCTATAACTTTGACTCACAATAGTCACATCCATGTGATCGGGCTCTTACAACGAACACACTGCTGAAGTTTCATCAAGATTAGTTAATGTATGCAGTAGTTATAACACACTTCCTGTTTCACGTTTCTCGCCATAATTTCGTTTCCTCGCCACGGCCAAACCGTTCGAGATATCAAAAATCCCCTGGCAATTTTTCATCCTCAGTGTCTTGACTTCATGCACACCGAGTTTCGTGCCGTGTGTTTGAATTCTCTAGGAGGAGTGTTTCACATTCCATTGCATGCGTTTTCCAAACAACCCTTAATAGCCGACTTCCTGTTGGGCTGGGGTAAAAAGTTAGAGTGCGAAGTATATATGAAACGATGAGATCTACATGTGTACCGAGTTTCATATTATTACATGCAAGCGTGTTTGATTTATGGACCATGTTTTCGGACCCCGTTCCAGGGGGCGCTGTCGAGCCCCCCTGCCACGCCCGGGTACCATCTTCAGCCCGGCCCTGATGGCCGCGGGTTCTGACATGTGTGCAAAGTTTCAGGAGTTTTTGAGCATGTTAAGGCCTCCAAAAGTGTCCAAAAGGTAGTAAAATAATAATAATAATAATAATAATAATAATAATAATAATAATAATAAATAATCCTTAGGAAAACAATAGGGCCTTCGCCCTTAGGGCTTGGGCCCTAATAATAAACGGAGCAATTCCAGGAGGGTCCTCACACCATCGATGCTCGGGCCCTAATTATGTGATGTGTAGCTACAACATCAGCACTCAATGTCCTTTTTTTACACCCATGGTCGCAATCAGGACTGGACTACCGTGAAAGTCGGAGGTTAGCTCCATCTTTAAAATATAGATGAAGAATTGGCGCAGTAGGTTGTACGGCTCACAATCTGGAAATGTGTTTATAGTTTATTTTAGAATACAATTTGAATCAACAAGACACTTGTTTTCTGTGTTGGCTTATATATAAATATAATATGTATGTATTTATATGTATATGATCCATTTCTTATGTATTTCTCTCACACACACACACATATATAAATACTTAATATGTAAAAGTCTCTAATGCCATCTGAAATTTACTTCTAGTTTGATCATTTTTGTCAAGCTTGTAAGTTTATGTTCAGTTATTTCACTTTAATGGCAATGAAAGGGACCTATTAATTGTCATTGCGTATATAAATGTGTGTGTGTATATATATATGTATTGTATCTGACCTCAGTGTGTTACCCTGTTCACTGTGTGTGTGTGTGTGTGTGTGTGTGTGTGTGTGTGTGTGTGTGTGTGTGTGTGTGTGTGTGTGTGTGTGTGTGTGTGTGTTATATACATACATATATATACATACATATATATATATATATATATATATATATATATATATATATATATATATATATATGTATGTATATATATGTATGTATATACACACACACACACACACACACACACACACACACACACACACACACACACACACACACACAGTGAACAGGGTAACACACTGAGGTCAGATACAATACATATATATATACACACACACATTTATATACGTATATATATATATATATATATATATATATATATATACACACGTACCGGTATACATGTGTATATACACACACACACACTACTTGTGATATTGCCATCAATGAATGAATCAACAGAAATACACACACACATCTTTCATGTTACGTGACAATACCAACATGGCACATGTAGTATGTTCATAATACCAGTATTCATACTATATAGAACGTACTTTTTTAATGGTCATGAAGTACGTTCTAATTAAAATGTAGTACCTACTCATAGTACGCGATTTCAGACACAGCTTGTCTTTATGAGTTAGTCAGTCAGTAGAGAAAACTTTTATATTGAAAGTGCAAACTTGTGTACACGGAGAAGCAAAACGCAACTTACAAATGATTAGCATGTCATGGCACGTAAAACCTCAAACTGTTAAAAGGACAACATATCGCATAGACATTCAAACAGATTTTTATTACAAATATAGGACTGACCTGAAGGAAGATGCTACATCCACTGTAAATACATGTACACTCACTCTCTCACAATACTAACGTTAGTCTATAAGCTTTAATGAGAACAAACATGTTTACATTGCTAAGACTGCTTGCTGGCGGTGTTGTGTAGTGATACATAGAACCATAAGGTGAAATGGTCATAGCCGTGTTTTATCATGAATAAAACACAGCTATTATTGACCAATCAGAAATAAGTACTGGAACTAACCATTTTATAATATGTCAATATTTCATTTATTTCATACAGCTATCTACTGTCAAGGAAGTAACATGTTTTAGAGTGTGATGCCCTCCTATCAACATCAAATATGACATCAAATGCTAAACATGCTAACTTTGCTAAACCATGGAAAAAGTAAAATTTTCAGCAACATTCAGTATGGAATTTTACGGTTTGTGTAATAAATTAGGCATTTCAAATTTTATTTACATGCCTATTTAATATATTAAGTATAGTAAGAATTTATTAAATTAATATAAAACATACACAAATAGACGTGTTTTGTATCGTGCAAGTTAAATTGAATTCTATGACTCCATGTACTACATTAACTCATACCCATGATTTATACTTTATTGGTTGTAAGTGTTTGATACAATTTATAGATATTACACATTTAATTAAAAAAATTGATATTTGATTGCATGTAGTTACAAGCAACAACACCGTAGGGAATCGAACCCCATCCCAGTAAACCAGGAGTACCATTACCAGTGTCTTTTGCTTTTTAAAACTACATGGATGATAAACCAAAACCTACATTAGCAAAATATAACAGTGGCAACAGCTCTCTGCCTGAAAATGTATTTAGGAAACCTGAACATTTGTTTAAGACTGAAATAGAGCAAAGTCAAATTTATGAGCACAGTTCAGGATCAATGGTAAAATTTAATTAAATTATACATTTTTGTTTTCATTTATATCATTTAAAATAATTACATTATTCAAATTTGGGGTTGACATTTAAGTTTTTCACCTTATAATGCACAACAAATAGCCTAACATATTCTTAATTAAAATGTATATTTAAAGTTGTTTTTCTATGTGAAACAGCAATTATCATCCATCTTTGATCATTGTATTTAGTATAACTACATGTTTAGTATGTAATCCTTAAAGCATGATCATATAATTTATCACATGTTTTATAGTAATTTATTTGAAAGCTATACATCATTTTAATAGATATAATATATACAAGTTCTGTGCTCTTTTCCCCCAATGGTGTGCAAAATAATGAGTAAAGAAACAAATTTGCTGAAAAATTGAGTGAGAGCATAAGGAGACTGTACAAAAAAAGCTGGATTTCAAATTGAGTGTGAGTACAGCACTTTTCTTTGCAAAATAACTACAATTTTATTAAGTGTTCTATATAAAAAATAAACTAGTGCTACAAAGTAATCTTTACTAGCCATAGTCATTTTTTTTTATCTCAAATGGAACAACTGTACAGTTGATTGCTAGGCAGTATTTCATATTGAAGAACTATATATTTGTTTACCTACTGAGTATAACTTTACAATTAGTGACGTTTTGAATAAAGTGCTAATGAAGACAAAAGTGAATAAAATGTTGAAAATATAAATAGTTAAAAATGCAGGAAAAGAAACCAATATTACCAACCTTACAGTTATAGTACAAAGATGTACATTCACTCTCCCATTCCACTGACAAAAGTCTGTTACACTAACATTTCTACCTCGCAGTGAAAAAAGCACTACAATACAGCTATATTTGACTCAGCAGAGATAAAGTATCCACAATGGTTATGAATTCTCTCTCCACCTCCTTTGCCAAACAAAGCTGAACAGTTAAACCTACAACTGGTCAAATTCCCCCTCATCATTATTAAAACTATTACATGTAAAAGAACATAAAATATCATGTTCACTCACTGAAATATGTTAAAAGCACAAATGATTCTAGATCATGTAGAATTGGCATTTTAATGGCAGTTTTAAATGAGTGGTAACAGACCAATATTAATACATATTTCAAAATTAAATGTAGAAATGCAAAAAAGAAAAGATATTATTATGAAAGTTAGTTGCATTACAAGGATGTACATTGTGTCAAATACAAAGTCATACTGTTTAATATACGACACTAACATTTCTACCTCGCAGTGAAAAAAGAACTACAATACAGCTATATTTGACTCAGCAGAGATAAAGTATCCACAATGGTTATGAATTCTCTCTCCACCTCCTTTGCCAAACAAAGCTGAACAGTTAAACCTACAACTGGTCAAATTCCCCCTCATCATTATTAAAACTATTACATGTAAAAGAACATAAAATACCCTCATGATCACTGAAATATGTTGGAAGCACGGTTGATTCTACATTATAATATGTTGTTCCCTTTCGTCCTGGGAACTCCGACGTGTCGTCGGGGGAGATCCCTGACGAATTGGGATCACGCTAGGGAGACCAATCGACTTCGAGTGAACTAAAACGAGCCAATAAATATTGGCATGCAAGATTTGCATTCCGCGACCCGCCTGTCAGTGCGGGTATAAAGGGCGGAAGCAAACGCATACACAATGCTTTTTGCTTCGGAGCCGACCAGTTGTGTCCTCTGAGTGGAATGAGCTTGTAGACTGTGAGTCTGCTGTTTCCTGAGAGTCTCTCTGTGCTGGTGTGACGGCGCTTCAGCGGTCTTCGCGATCTCCCGTCTGCTGTCTGTCTGTTACTACACGCGCTGTGTTTACAAAGAGCTGTTTTAACAGCTGGTATACGGTTGAGTGCACGCAGCGGGCTTGCAGTTTCCCCGCTGTGTTGCCGCGTTGATCCCTGTGTGCTTCAGCACAACTAGAGAGTATTTTTCTCTGAAAGAGCAACACGGGTGAAGATCGCGTCCTTTTCAGGATGACGTTTCACCTGTGTGTTTCTGGATGCGGTCGTTTCCTGTCCTCATTGACGGCCACGATCACTGTTTCACATGCCTGGGCTTAAGCGTGTTGAGACTGCGTTCGTGGGTGGTTCGTGTTCTCTCATGAGAACATGACCACGTCGACGCGTTGTTCGTCTCCCCTTTCTCGTAAAGGCTTGAGCCGTTCAGCGTGCCGTGTGCCGTCGAGTCGCCGGCTGACAGCGCGGTTGTCACGGCAACCCAGCGCGCGTCATTCGGCGCTCTAGATGCGCGGTCAAGACTCAAGTGCCTCAAACGAGGTGGAGTCCCTTTGCATATTCCCCGATCTAGTTCCTCTTCTGCACCAGAAGAGGGCTACTTTGGCTAATAGCATTGGTGATCTGAGGATTACAGTGGGGGTACCCCTCACTCCTCTAGCGCATCGCAAACATGCTGAAACTGTGTTCGTGGGTGGTTTATGCTCTCTTATGAGAGCATGACCACGTCGGCGCGTTGTTTGTCTTGAAAGAGCTTTCAGCGTGCCGTGTGTCATCAAGCTTGATGGCCACGTTCACTGTTTTGTGCATGCCTGGCAGCTTACGGATGGAATTACTGGTGGTTCTCATGAGGAACCAAGTGTTTCATTCGGGGCTCCAGGGGAGGATCAGATGTCGATCGCTGCATCCAGGGTTCGTACGGGTGCTTGAAATCCTTGAAAATGCTTGAATTTTGATGTTGTGTTTTCAAGGTTTGAAAAGTGCTTAAATTTTGGATGAAATGCTTGAAAGTGCTTGAAATTGTTTCTTTCACAACAAATAGCCCACCTATCTGACTGAATATTTTGTTTATTAAATGGTAAAATAAATCGTTTGCTGCGGCCAGAGCGCGATTGTTCCCCCGCATCGTTGGTCTGGTCACACTCAACTTGATTCTATCGACTCCTGGTGCGTTTGCGTGCATCTTACGTCATCACAAACGTGCACGACGCATGATAGAAAACAGAACGCGGGTCAATATATTGTGTTTTTTTTAATTTGGTGTTATTATGCGCAGCTGAGTGAACAACTCAGGTTTACTGTGTATCGCATGAGTCCACGCGCTATGTGTGTGCGAATACACTGCAGACTCACTCTCTCTCGCTCGCTCGCTCGTATCCAAGGTAAATCATCAACACTATCATCCCTTACATGTGTTTTATTTAACTAAATACATCATAATCAGCTAAAACACATGCGCAGGTCACTTTACTAAGTGCGCACCCGGCCGAGTCTGTGATTCTTTCACATTCACGCGAACCGCGGCACGGTTCGGGAGCAGCCGAACTCAGCACCTCCTCCAGGTAGTCTCGGATTCGGTACCTGAGGCAAAATGACTAAATATGCAGCGCGAATTATATATTTCTAACTCCAAACAATTGGCCACTGAACCAGCTGATCAAATCTTCCTTTGATTCGATCCGTGATTACACTCAAATGAACCGATCGCATTTTACTGATGCAAAAGACGTGCGCGCGCGCACACTGAGAGGTCAGTGTGTACCGGGCGGCTGTGGTAAAATAATGGCGCAGTCACAAGGTGTGTATAATTTAAAATACCACTAACAGTAGCTGCTGTTCGGTTTTCATACTGCTGCTCTCCTTCTAGTCACTTCTGAGCTTGACACAACTGAACGTCTCTTGATTAAAGCTCCAGGTGACGGGTTGCCAGATATCACAAAAAGAGCAAAACAAGCCCCTTAATAAAAACGCAGTATAATAAGCAGACATGGCAAAAAATTTACCGGGGAACACATTTAAACATAATAGTATTGCTAATATTATCCTACCAAATTAAAAGGAAGTAACTAATTTATTATGAATAGAATAGTGCAATATGAAATATTTAGATATTATAAACTGATTGATGAGGTAAAGCAATAACATGAGATTGAAAAATTATTCAGCAACACTTTATTTAAAGTTTAATTGCACCTATGAGTTGTATTTAATATCAGTCAGTTGGGGGAAGTTCTTCTAAAAGTTGATGAGTGTGTTTTGTTCACTATATTTAGCTCAAAATAGTTTACCAAATAAATTATTTGCCAAATAAAAGAAAGTCAAACAAGGAGAAGAACTTTTCATTTCTAAAGTATTTGGGTTTATTTAGTATACTAAGTCCTTTATTACGATTTTTCGAGAATAACTGTATAAATAACTATATCGTGAAATATATCGTTACCGTGAAATAAAATTAGTCATACCGTAAAACAGAATTTTGGTCATACCGCCCACCCCTACTGCATGTCATTTGGATCAAATCCTCCAACATTTTGAAAAATAAAACCTGTGTTTTGCTTCAATTTCTGATCCTTCTGCTATTACGAAACACAATGTTTATTGCATATTATCTCTTTTAATGTGGAAAAAACGCTAAATAATAATTTTTACTATGTATTGGTATTTAATTTACGGTGGTGTAAGCTGCTGGAAAAAGCTTTAAAATGGACCTTGAAAAGTGCTTGAATTTGACCTTGGAAAAGGTGTACGAACCCTGTGCATCGGAGAGAGGGCTGTTACACTCTGGATATGGTGATACTGAGTCCCACTGTAATGGTGTGTGCACTCATGCTAAATCAGGTCCAGACTTGACAGCCACACTTCCCGGGCTACTCTGGGGGCGCAGTGCAACGCGTGTCGCCTTGCCCCGCCCCCGTGCTTGCCTGGATGTGTGTGAAAAACTTTTTGCAGTATGGAGGCATATTGGTGCCAAAATCTGTGAAAAATTTTCCTCTCTCACTACCCTTGATGGTGGTTTTGCTAATAGCAGACCACCTCTTCCCTGCATGTGATGGTCAGTGTAGACCAAAAAACACGCAGTGCACAAGGGTAGTTCTGAGTCGGGGTTGAGCTGTGCTTAGTGACTACCGTGATTTTAGTCACAGCACTGGCCCTCGGTCAGACAATGTTCACACTGTGGTCCAGAAGTTTCCCAGGGCTAACCTTGTAGATGTACGAGACATCGCCAAAGTTTTCTTTCTCGATGCTCCTATTTCTCAAGGTTTGCCCTGTTTCGGTGACACTGTTGGAGACTGTGCCCAGCGGCTCTCCACAGTTCAGAAGCAGGCTGAGGAAACTACGAGCTTGACTTGATGTGCTTCCGAGTCCCTCATGCTCCTCCTCAGTCTGTTTGTCGCCAAGGGTGTCAGTCCCCTGTGGAAGCTGTCACAGCTAGCTCTACTGTGACGTATAGCTTCGCAGGAAGACGGCGCCACCTGTCTCGGCAGCCCTGAGACAGGTGACCCAGCGTTGTAGGGAATTGCTCTCTCGGAGACGGTGCACGCACCTCTCCCTCCCCCCGGAGGAGGACGGGGTGGAGTATCTTTCATTCTGTTCCGCCGCTGGCTCCCCGGAGTCCAGTGGTACCCTCATTTCTAGAGCAGTTTCTTCCATCTCTGGGTCACGAGGGTGCGGACTGCAGTGAGCAACGCTCCCATGCCTTGCCACTCCTTTCCCCCTCTTACATTTCTTAGATGTCAGTGACGCCGCCACGGCCTCGTCACTCTCATCTCCCGCTGGGCAAGGTGGTGCGAAAACCTGGACTCGACGCCCTCGGGCCTCGCTCCTCGTTTCCCCTCCTTTCTTCGCCTCGGGACAGCCCGCAGCCGAACGCCTCCGAGCCTTCCCTGCCGTCTGTTCCTCTGTGGAAGCAGGTAGGTGTTGCCCCGCACACCCAGACCTCTCTCTCGGCCGCAGTAATGCCTCCGGAGTCTGGTCCCTGCCTTCCACCTCGCTGCCCCTCCGCTGGTACGTCGGTGGTCGGGGTGGGTTCGTTGGTACAATTCTCAAAGCCTGGCTAGCGCTTCTGAGGCCGTCCCGCTGGCTCACCCGTTCTATCCGGCTCGGCTATGCAATTCAGTTTGCCCGCCGGCCTCCCAGGTACAGTGCCCCTGTCCTGAGGAAGGAGATCGACGTCCAGCTGGCGAAGGACGCGGTCGAGCCGGTTCCTCCAGCCGAGATGAGGTCTGGGTTTTACAGCCCTTACTTCATTGTACCCAAGAAGGGTGGGGGGTTACGGCCAATCCTGGACCTGCGAGTTTTGAATCGGGCCCTGCACAAGCTCCCGTTCAAAATGCTCACGCAGATACGCATCTTCGAGTGCATCCGTCCCCAGGATTGGTTGCAGCGATCGACCTGAAGGACGCGTACTTTCATGTCTCGATTCTCCTTCGACACCGACCTTTTCTTCGGTTCGCGTTCGAAGGTCGAGCATACCAGTACAAGGTCTTACCCTTCGGCCTGGCCCTCTCGCCCCGTGTCTTCACGAAAGTCGCAGAGGCGGCCATTGTTCCCATGAGAGAACATGGCATTCGCATTCTCGACTATCTCGACGACTGGCTCATAATAGCTCACTCGCGAGATCTGTTGTGCGAACTCAGGGACCTGGTGCTCCAGCACCTCAGCCGCTTGGGTCTTCAGGTCAACTGGGACAAGAGCAAACTCTGCCCAGTGCAGAGGATCTCTTATCTCGGTATGGATGGATTCGGTCGCTCAAGTCCAGTCAGTGCTCAACTGCCTCAAGTCCTTTCAAGGCAGATTAGCGGTCCCACTGAAACAGTTTCAGAGGCTCCTGGGGCATATGGCAGCCGCAGCCGCAGTAACGCCGCTCGGCCTGCTTCATAAGAGACCGCTTCAGCGCTGGCTTCACGATCGAGTCCCGAGATGGGCGTGGCAGACCGGCACGTTCCGGGTCAACATTACCCCGCACTGTCGCCAAACCTTCAGTCCTTGGTCAGACCCTGCGTTTCTACGGGCCGGAGTGCCCTTAGTCCAGGTCTCCAGGCATGCTGTGGTTTTCACAGATGCCTCTGCCGACGGATGGGGGGCCACGTACAACGGGCATGCAGTTTCAGGTCTGTGGACGGGGGCCTCAACTGCATTGGCACATCAACTGCCTAGAGTTGCAAGCAGTACGCTTAGCCTTGTCTCGCCTCAAGGGGCTGCTTTTGCACAAGCACGTACTGGTCCGTACGGACAGCACTGCGACCGTTGCGTACATCATCCGTCACGGTGGTCTACGCTCCCGTCGTATGTCGCGACTCGCCCGCCATCTCCTCCTGTGGAGTCAGGAGCATCTGAGGTCGCTTCGAGCCATTCACATCCCTGGTGTGCCAACCGTACAGCCGACGAGCTTCACGGCAGCCACCTCTTCCGGGAGAATGGCGACTCCACCCCCAGACGGTTCAGCTGATATGGGAAGTCTTCGGAGCCGCTCAGGTAGACCTGTTTGCCTCTCCGGACACGACTCATTGCCGGTTGTTTTAATCCCTGACCGAGGGTTCTCTCGGCACGGATGCACTGGCGCACAGCTGGCCCCTGGGTCTTCGCAAATATGCGTTTCCCCCAGTGAGCCTTCTTGCACAGATCTTGTGCAAAGTCAGGGAGGACGAGGAGCAGGTCCTGCTCGTTGCGCCGTATTGGCCCAACCGGACTTGGTTCGCGGAACTCATACTCCTCGCGACAGTCCCTCCTTGGCCGATTCCTCTGAGGAAGGACCTCCTTTCCCAGAGACGGGGCACCTTGTGGCACCCGCGTCCAGACCTCTGGAGACTCCATGTGTGGTCCCTGGACGGGACGCGGAGGTTCTAGGTGGCCTACCGCAGGGTGTGGTAGACACCATCACTTCCGCCAGAGCCCCCTCTACGAGACGCCTCTATGCGTTGAAGTGGAACCTGTTCGTCGAGTGGTGTTCTTCCCACCGGGAAGACCCCCGAACTTGCCCGATCAGAGTCGTGCATTCCTTCCTGCAAGATGGGTTGGAGCGAAGGCTGTCTCCCTCCACCCTCAAAGTGTATGTTGCCGCAATAGCCGCTCATCACGATGCAGTAGAAGGTAAGTCATTGGGGAAGCACGACCTGATCATCAGATTCCTTAAAGGTGCCAGGAGGCTGAATCCGCCTCGTACTCTGCACCACTTACCCTCTTGGGACTTGACTCTGGTGCTTAGTGCACTTCAGAGGCCCCCGTTCGAGCCCTTGCCTTCAGTCGAGTTAAATATCTTGTCTATGAAGACAGCTCTCCTGTTGGCTTTGGCTTCTTTTAAGAGGGTAGGGGATCTGCAGGCATTTTCGGTCGACGAATCGTGCCTAGAGTTCGGACCGGGCCTTTCTCACGCTGTGTTGAGACCCCGGCTCGGATACGTGCCCAAGGTTCCTACCACCCCGTTTGTGGATCAGGTAGTGAACCTGCAAGCGCTGCCCCTGGAGGAGGCAGACCCAGCCCTAGCTTTTCTCTGTCCCGTCCGCGCCCTGCGCTGTTACATGGACAGAACGCAAAGCTTCAGGACCTCAGATCAGCTCTTTGTTTGTTACGGAGGCCAGCAGAAGGGGAAGGCTGTCTCCAAGCAGAGGTTGTCCCACTGGCTAGTGGATGCTATCGCCCGGGCTTATGAGTCCCAGGGCGTGCCTTGCCCACCTAGGTTGACGGCACACTCTACTAGGAGTGTTGCCTCCTCCTGGGCTTTGGCACAAGGCGCCTCGCTGACAGACATCTGTAGAGCTGCGGGCTGGGCGACACCTAACATGTTCGCTAGGTTTTATAGCCTTCGTGTTGAACCTGCTTCCTCCCGTGTACTCGCTACGGCCGGTAGCGCGAGGAATTAGGTTATATCGGCTTGCTACGCCCCGTAGGCCGGATACGTGCGTCTTTTACTCCGTTGGTTCCCCAACATACGGCTAACCTCGTGAGTTCCTCCATCACCCCTTCGGCATCAGGCGAGGCGGATCGCCGGTGCCAGGTCTATTACCTCTCGTAGGAGTTGCTATTAGACTGGGTGGCCTTGACAGTGGTCCCTTCGGCGACCCATTTTTTCCACGTTCCAGCTACCCTCCGGGTTAGCTCCGTGTCTTCCTCTCGACAGATCCCTCTGTCGTCCTTGCTGAGTACACTCCCACCCCTCGGGCTGGGACTACCTCAAGGACTTCCGTATGTTTCACTACCCCACGGGTTAGTACATACGTGTATTCCAGTGCCTCCCTTCGGGCGGGCAGGGGCTCCGTAGCGTTCCCTCCTACGGGTTGGGCACGCTTTCCCAGTGTTATCCAAATCCACTGAGTGGGTCTTGCGGAACAGCAGTGTGATTATTCCTAGCTAGCTCCCGCATCTTGTTCAAGAAACTGCTGCAGGGTAGCTTAGCTGGGCGCTGGAAGGGGTCAGCACCATGGCGTGTTTGTAGGGATCCCAATTCGTCAGGGAACTCCCCCGACGACACGTCGGAGTTCCCAGGACGAAAGGGAACGTCTCGGTTACATATGTAACCCTCGTTCCCTGAGTACAGGGAACGGAGACGTGTCGTCCCTTCGCCATGTTGCTGTACCTTCGCGGAGGGCTGGACACTGTTCGGCTCCTCAGCGAAAAAGCATTGTGTATGCGTTTGCTTCCGCCCTTTATACCCGCACTGACAGGCGGGTCGCGGAATGCAAATCTTGCATGCCAATATTTATTGGCTCGTTTTAGTTCACTCGAAGTCGATTGGTCTCCCTAGCGTGATCCCAATTCGTCAGGGAACTCCCCCGACGACACGTCTCCGTTCCCTATACTCAGGGAACGAGGGTTACATATGTAACCGAGACGTTTTAACATATACATGATCAATTAATGTGCCTTTTTCTGTTGTGGTTTGTGTGACATGTTGAAAAAATCCTCTGTCTGTCATAAACTTGCAGATTGTTGAAGACTTTAAAATGTTATCATTGAAATCTCCCATTAAAGCAAATGTATTACTTATGGGTTCGAGGCAATCAAGTAATTTGCCCAAATTTTCTTTAAACAAAGACATGGGATAAGATGGTGGCCGATAAATAACAGCTATTAATATATTGCGAGTAGTAAAGTTGCAGACTAAACATTCTAAATTGACATTTTGTACCTGGACAACATTATATGCCAAATTGTCTGTAGTATACATGCCAACACCACCATGTTGTTGCGCTTGTATTTCAGTTAATGTTGGGTTACTGCTACTGTAAGATAAACTTCGCGGCTGACTGTGAAAACTATAGCCATCGATCTTTACTGTTTCTAATGAGATACCTGCAGATAACCAAGTTTCAGTAACGGCAATGCAGTTAGGCCGCAAATGCTGAGAACATAAAACCAAATCTGTTAAATGTTGGCTTAAATTTTGCACATTTATCAAAAACACACTGAAAACTTGTGTATTCACTTTGGGGCTTTGTACATTTAAAAAAGTAGGCATGTTTTGAATTGCATCCTTAATGGTGTCTTTACAATAAACAGCCTTCTCTACAAAATCCTGAATAATTAAACCTGACAAACTTCTAACACGACTTAAAGCCACATATGCCTGTCCAGGTGCAAATATCTTTTTAAGGGACACTACAGCTTCATCAACACTAATTCCTTGTACTTTATGTACTGTACAAGCCCAAGCAAGTTTTAGTGGAAATTGTCGACGTAATCCACCCTTATTATTTACCCTTTCCTCTTCTGGATCAATACAAGTAGAACCTGTTACAACTGCTGAAACAGATGCACAACATTTTCTCCTTTGAGCACCCACCTGATTGTCATCAAATTTAACATACACTGTTTGAGGGAACTTGCTATCATCATTACGATAAACTATGTCAAGTCAAGTCAAGTCACCTTTATTTATATAGCGCTTTTTACAATACAAATTGTTTCAAAGCAGCTTTACAGAGATAACAGGAAAACAATGTTGTAATAGTATTGTTCAATTGAAAATTAAATGTCCCCAACTAAGCAAGCCAAAAGGCGAAGGCAACAGTGGCAAGGAACCAAAACTCCATCAGGTGACAGAATGGAGAAAAAAACCTTGGGAGAACCCAGGCTCAGTCGGGGGGCCAGTCCTCCTTTGGCCAACGAATGAACAGTGTATGATTATGAGTTAGGCAGCATAATGTCAGGAGTCAGATGGGATCAGAACTTTCACGATATTATCCAGTTCATCTGGTTGGGTTGGGTCATCCGGCCGGTGAGGAGATGAGTGGTGAGGTGTCCATGGACCTTCACAGCCCTGATAATGCGTGTCGACGTGTCCATGTGATGGTCCTTCATCAGATCTGGATATGCCCTGGATCCGGCGGTCTGCGGTAAACCTCGGGATAAACAGAGAGACTAATATTAGCGTAGACGCCATCCTTCTTATGATGTACAAAGTACATCAGGAATTATGGGAAGTGTTCCCGGTTCCGGCTGATCTAATCTATGCAGCCTAACATTGAATTATAGAAATCTATAATGTGTTATGTGTATGCTAAGCCAAAGAGATGTGTTTTTAGTCTAGATTTAAACTGACAGACTGTATCTGCTTCCCGGACCGTGTTAGGAAGATTGTTCCAAAGTTTTGGTGCTAAATAGGAAAAGGATCTACCGCCAGCAGTCGATTTTGATATTCTAGGTATTATCAACTGGCCAGAATTTTGAGATCGCAATAGACGTGAAGGACTATAATGCGTTAAGAGCTCGCTCAAGTACTGGGGAGCTAAACCATTTAGTGCTTTGTAAGTAATCAGCAATATTTTAAAATTTATACGATGTTTAATAGGCAGCCAATGCAGTGTTGACAGAACCGGGCTAATATGGTCATACTTCCTGGTTCTGGTAAGAACTCTAGCGGCTGCATTTTGAACTAGCTGTAGTTTGTTTAATAAGCGTGCAGGGCAACCACCCAGTAGAGCATTACAATAATCTAGCCTTGAGGTCATGAACGCATGAACTAATTGTTTCGCATTTGTCAGTGAGAGCATATGACGTAATTTAGATATATTTTTAAGATGGAAAAATGCGGTTTTACAGATACTAGACACGTGACTTTCAAATGAAAGATTGGTATCAAAGAGCACACCCAGGTTCCTAACTAACGTCGAAGACTTAACAGAGCAGCCATCAAGTGTTAGACAGTATTCTAGGTTATTAGGTGAGGAAGTTTTTTGTCCAATGATTAGAATCTCTGTTTTTTCAGAATTTAGTAATAGGAAATTACTGGTCATCCAATTTTTTATATCAGCTATGCATTCCGTTAATTTTGTGAATTGGTAAGTTTCGTTAGGTTTTGAAGAAATATACAGCTGAGTATCATCAGCATAACAGTGAAAGCTAATTCCATATTTCCTAATTATATCTCCTAATGGTAGCATGTACAGAGTGAAGAGCAGCGGTCCTAGTACTGAGCCTTGTGGTACGCCATACTGAACTTGTGATCGATAAGACATCTCTTCATTTACTGCTACAAACTGATATCGGTCAGATAAGTATGATTTAAACCATGCTAGTGCAATTCCGCTAATGCCAACATAGTTTTCTAGTCTATTTAAAAGAATGTTGTGGTCGATAGTATCAAATGCAGCACTAAGATCAAGTAACACTAATAGAGAGATACAACCACGATCGGATGATAGGAGCAAATCATTTGTGACTTTAATGAGAGCAGTCTCAGTACTATGGTACGGTCTAAATCCGGACTGAAAATCCTCGCAGATATTATTTCTTTCTAAAAAGGAACACAGTTGTGAGGATACTGCTTTTTCTAGTATCTTTGACAGAAAAGGCAGATTCGAGATCGGCCTGTAATTGACTAATTCTGTAGGATCAAGTTGCGGTTTTTTAACAAGCGGTTTAATCATAGCCAACTTAAAGGTTTTTGGTACGTATCCTAATGACAAAGATGAATTAATGATATCTAGAAGAGGATCTATGACCTCTGGAAGCATCTCTTTCAGTAGCTTAGTCGGTATAGGGTCTAGCATACAAGTTGTCGATTTAGATGAATTAACAATTTTGCAAAATTCTTCCTCTCCTATAGCAACAAATGAATCAAAATGTTCCTCACAGAGACTACAATATACTCCCTGATGCGATACTGTAGTAGACGGTTGCATAGTTATAATTTTGTCCCTGATATTATCAATCTTATAAGTGAAGAAGTTTATAAAGTCATTACTGCTGTGTTTCTTATAAACTTCTGGGCTTGAAGCTTTCTTTTTCGTTAGTTTAGTCACTTGTTCAAATAAATACCTAGGATTATGTTTATTTTCTTCTAAAGGGTTGAAAAATAATTAGTTCTAGCATCTTTTAAGGCCTCTCTGTAAGCAATCGAGCTCTCCTTCCATGAAATCCGAAATACCTCTAGTTTTGTTTTCTTCCAGTTTCGCTCCATTTTTCTGGCTGCTCTCTTAAGGTCCCGGGTGTGCTCATTGTACCACGGCGTTGGACTATTTTCTTTGATCTTCTTTAAGCGGAGCAACTGTGTCTAAAGTGCTGGAAAAGAGAGAGTTAAAAGTTTCTGTTGCAATATCAAGTTCTTCTAAGCTATCTGGGATGCTGAGATTATGAAACTGATTTGGAAGATTATTGATAAAGCAATCTTTAGTGGCAGAAGTGATAGGTCTAACATATTTATAACATGGAGTCGGCTTTGCAGCCTTGGCTAAATGTAATTTACACGAGACTAGATAGTGATCGGAGATGTCGTCGCTCTGCTGCAGAATTTCAACGCCATCAACATCTATTCCATGTGATAATATTAGATCAAGAGTATGATTACGACAATGAGTAGGTCCTGACACGTGTTGTCTCACTCCAATTGAGTTTATAATGTCTTTAAATGCCAATCCCAATGCATCTTTTTCATTATCTACATGTATATTAAAATCACCAACAATTAGGACTTTATCTGCAGCCGATACTAATTCTGATAGAAAGTCAGCAAATTCTTTGATAAAATCTTTATGGTGCCCTGGTGGCCTGTATACAGTAGCCAGCAGAATTCTCAAACGTGATTTATTGTTTACACTATAAATTTTTACATTAAGCACCAACACTTCAAAAGAAGTATATTTAAAACTAGATTTCTTAGTGGTTTTCAGAATATTACTATAAATTACAGCAACACCTCCCCCTTTGCTTTTCGGACGAGGCTCATGTTTATAACAATAATCTTGCGGAGTGGACTCATTTAAAGTAATGTAATCGTTTGGTTTTAGCCAGGTTTCTGTCAAACACAGCACATCTAGGTTATAGTCTTTAATCTTATCATTAACTATGAGCGATTTTGAATTAAGGGATCGAATATTCAGCAACCCAAGCTTTATCGTTTGCTCATCTGTATTATATCTGTTTTTTATTTGTTGAACATCAATTAGATTTTTAACCTTAGAAAGGTTTGGCAGTTTTTTGGATTTCCAAATTCGGGGAACAGACACAGTCTCTATATGATGATATCTAGGTGAAAGAGTCTCTATGTGATGAGATTTATCTGACCTTGGTGACGTGAGGCCGCTAGCAGACGGTCGGTTTAGCCAGTTTGTCTGCTTCCTGACCTGAGCCCCAGATTGTCATGTTTTATCTCTAAGACTATGAGCCAAATTACTAGAGAGAAGAGCAGCACCATCCCAGGTGGGATGAATACCATCTCTTTTCAACAGGTCAGGCTTGCCCCAAAAACTTTTCCAATTGTCTATGAATTCTATATTATGTTGCGGACACCAATTAGACAACCAGCCATTGAGTGAACACAATCTACTAACTATCTCATCACTCCTTCGAACAGGAAGGGGGCCAGAGCAGATTACAGTGCCTGACATCGTACTTGCGAGTTCAAACACCTCTTTAATATTAATTTTGGTGATCTCCGACTGGCGAAGTCGAACATCATTAGTGCCGGCGTGAATAACAATCTTAGAGAATTTACGATTAGCATTAGCCAGCACTTTTAAATTTGATTTGATGTCAGGCGCTCTGGCTCCTGGCAAACATGTGACTATGGTGGCTGGTGTCTCTATTTTCACGTTCCGTGTAATAGAATCGCCAATTACCAGGGCACAATCAACAGCATTCTCAGTGGGTGTTTCACTGAGAGGGGCAAATCGATTTGTTATGGTAACCGGAACAGAAGAGTGGTTTTTTGATCCGCGACTAGAGCGATTTCTCACCGACACCCATCTGCCTGGCTGCACAGGCAATAACTCAGCCGGAACCGAATCATGTAAATGGTTCACTATGCTAGGCGCATCCAAAGTAGTATCTAAAGCTCGAGCACACTTACTATCCTCAATTAAAGTTTGGATG
This sequence comes from Chrosomus eos, assembly GCA_036326025.1. NCBI lineage: Eukaryota > Metazoa > Chordata > Actinopteri > Cypriniformes > Leuciscidae > Chrosomus > Chrosomus eos. The sequence goes on from JAZAVI010000892.1 coordinate 45,147, forward strand.
CGTGTCTCTAATTCTGAAATCTTCTCCGTCAGCCTGACTGTCTCCTTGCATTTATCACATATAAACCCTATGCCGACGGGGAAGGCTATGGTAAACATATGGCATGATGTGCAAGTGACAATAACAGGACAAGACATTACTCACCGTGTTTGTTGACTGATTCTTACTCACCTGGGCTTTTTATGAACTCAGATGTGCGGGCGCGCACGAGAAAAATAAATAAATAACTGAGCGCACGGGGGCCGCCTTAACAGGCTAGCGAGATACTAGCGTGTTGTGCTAACAATAACGGAAGCTAGCGATGTTAGGTAAGCTGTAATTAGTAGTATAAACAACTAGAAATGATAGTAAACGATGGTTCAAAACAGAAAGAAATGCGAGGCTTAGACGGAGCTAACAGCCTCGGAGCAAACACACTCACACACAACAGCCTGTGGCACAGTAATGTCTGTTACTGTGCCACAGACCCCATTAACTAAACCATCCATTACATCTACATTTCTACACAACATTACACGAGCACCTTTCCCTAAAAGCAGCGTTTCATCCAAACATGTATTATGTGTTTTGGAATGATGACCACTTTTCAATTCAAGTTTCCCAGTCTTGTTATTATTTATAAAATCCTGTGCATCTATCTCAAAATATTCAGGACAAGTTTTAAATAGCTGCTGAACATTATGCTCATTTACTTGTTTATTTGTAGGAAATATGTGTAAAGCTGAGCTGACTTCACCAGTTTCACGTTTTTTCAATATGTCAATGTCACTGTTTAACATTGGAGTCCCTTTTGTACGAGTACGTATTCTGTTTAAAAGCTCTGCAAACACATTATCTTTTTGCCTGACTATGGTTTTCAATTCCACGACTGAAAATAGAGTAGAAAACAAGTTAATACCCATGTCGTCAACATACAGGGGTTTTCCTTTTACAGGAGGCAACTGAAAAAAATCACCAACGGCAATTACACTCACATTTCCGAAGGGAGAAAAGTCACCCGTTTGTTTAATCTGTCTTAATCTGCCGTGTATATATGCTAATAAATTGTGATCAACCATGGATATTTCATCAATTATCAAAATCTGAAGATCACTATATTTAGCACGCAAACAATTGAGCTTTTCTTCTCCCAAAGGTGTGTAAGGCAAACGAACATCTAGCCCAATGCTAAATGTGTTGTGAATAGTTGATGCATGCAAATTATTATTTAAAAAAATGTATTAAAAAATGTATTAAAAAATTAAAAAAATGTATGCGGCAATCCCTGTAGGAGCAGTTAGCAAAACACAAACATTGTCAGGATGACGACACACTGTTGATAATAACCTCATTGTTTCATATTGAATGGCTTTTATTAAGTGGCTTTTTCCTGTCCCTGCACCACCTGTAATAAATAAATGTAATGGATCTGGATTTTTCTCCATAATCTTATCCAAGCACCATTGTCGAATTTGATAAAAAATAGATAACTGTGTATCATTCAAAGATCTAATTAAGCCTAGACCATCACTCCTACACAATATATTATTTTTCTTTTCCAAATGGGTAACTTTTTGATTATTTGATGCTAAATCAGGAATATTTTCTTTATGTTCTTGTACTACCTGTTTTTTGTCTTTCATTTCATCTTTACACAGTAAACGCTCTAACTCTTGCTCTGGGCAAAGCTCACACCACCCATCTTCTATTACACTATCACTATCAATTGTATTATGGATATTATCTAATTCATCTGCCTCCATTTCAAACTTTTTTCGATTTAAATCAACAACTGACTTGACTAAATGTCTACTTCCATCACTAAATGTCACCTGACCATTCTTGTAAAACTGTTCAAATGTTTCACAATTTAAAGGTTTTAGCTGAATATCTAAACGATATGGCAGAAACAGCTGCATAATACTTTGATAAAACTTTTCTGGATTTTTGTCCTCAGAAAAGCGCACATAACTAACTACTGCAGGTTTAGTTCGGGTTCTTTTTGTGATAAAACCACAACCATTGTTTAATTTAAGCGGAGTCTTAGATTTTTCGATTTTTACTTAAAACACGATACTCTGATGCAAATGTTGCCAAACACAGATCACTCAAATCATTTGGTCTATTCTTATAACGGTCTACAATACTAGTCATCCACATGTCTTCTGTGGTAAGGTCATGTGATGATGCCTTTTGCCTCAACACACTTAAAGGAAGACTCATAACTACATTGTCTCCTGTTGGCACAAACATAACTTTTCTTGAACACTGCTTCAGATGCATATTTGTTAACCTATACACAGATTCTTGAGCACAAACGTCTCGGTTATGCAAATAAACACTGCCAGATTTTTCAATGCATCTTTTGCACTAGCATTTCCTTCTTTACGTGCTTCTCTTTGTGCATTTGCTAACAAAAGACCAATCTCCCTTTCCGACTTTGAAATATAAGAAATTATATAGACTACGCAAGCATATGCATCAACAACATACTGGATATCTAAATTTGCATTCCAACATTTTAACAGTGGCTTACTATATTGATTTACCCAAACCTCATTAACTTGTCTTTTCAAAACAAGTTGTGTGTTTCGGCTAAAACATTTATATGCAGCCTCAAAAGGTTGCTTGATTTATACCTAAATGTTCAAACAAATGTTCAACACTATCATACCTACTATCCTCATCTAAAAGAGTCTTCTTGATTGCTGACAAAATCTCACCTGCCTGCTCTCTTTTCATTTTAAAATCTGTCTGACCTGGATTTACACATGCACATTCTGTGAAATTATCAGTTTTATCTACCTCACACTTGCACTGTTGTTTTGCGTCACTTTTACCACGACATATAAATGTTCGAGCAGATGCTGGCCTGGGAAAATTAAAACGACAAACGGTGTTTTTCTTTTTGCAAGTTTTGGAATGACGCTTTGAATGCTGCTGCACAGATGTCACAATCTCCAATAATGCATCATCCTGTGCTGGTAATTCACATGTTACATATTTATCAATAAATTTAATTACCTCTTCATCTGTGTTTTTATCAATCAAAGGGGCATTCTTCAATCCAAAACAGGCAATGAACATGAGGTGAACCACGCTGCTGAAATTCCACACGGTAAAAGTAATCCTTAATTTTACCTATTGGATGGGATGAAGACATTAGTACCTCCCTTAAAAAACAATGCCACCGAAAATCAAACATTCTCACTGCAGTGACAGGATTGCGACGCAACAACTCACACCTCTCTGCCCATTGTAATTCTTCAAAGGTCTGTGTTCTTCCTTCCTGTTTCAAAATACTAAAAAGAAGATTTTTCCATCTCATATCAGCGGAAGAAAACGAACAGAACCAAGTAGGTACACCAAGCTGACGAACACAATGCAAGGAGGTCACGTTGTGCAGTCTGCCAAAAAGCTGGGGTTCCACGAATAGGTTTAAGGAAACGATACCCATCATCAAATTCTAACAGTTTCTTTAAAGATTCCTCATTGTTTAATACATCAACCTTTTGACACATAGAACCTCCTTTTCCTTTACGCAAGGCTATCGATACATTTGACAAACCTGTTCAATTTCAGACATGTACTGAGCAAAAAATATATATTCTACATTACGTGCAAACCTACCATCAGCATGTAAAATTCGGTTATTAAAATATCGTGACATTGTTAAACGGTTATCTCGAATTTCATGATTTGCATTACATCCCAGTGGAAATAATACTGGAAAGCATTTTGCTTCATTTGCAACATCAGAAAGCAATTTAACAGGATTATTCCCTTCTGCTGGTGCAAGATTCAATATATCATCAAAATACTGATCTAGTGCTTCCTGACCTATGTCAACAGGCATGAGACATGTGTCCTGGAACATGCAATGTTGCTGTCTATCATGCAAAAGCTCATCTTCACCAACATCTACAGATGCTTCACTTTCTACATGTGTATCACTCACCTTCCCTAAAACCTCATTATCTTGTTCCCTACAAAACTCATTTAGCCAAACTTCATTAAACTCTATATCTTTATAATGCAGATTTATCTGTTTTAAACATTGTAATGCTTCTCTTATGTGCATAGTATCCACAAACTGATATTTATAATGACCTTTATAAGTCAACTTGCGCTTCAATTTTACAGGTAGCAAAGATCCCTCCATACTAGAAAGAGGCAACAAATTAGATGTTTGCACAATATTAGCAGGAACACATGTTACAGGTCCATGTACTCCATTTTGTCCCCCTTTAGGTAATGCTAACATTTTCATAAATGGTATATGTAAGACAATCAAATGTTGTTCTAAGCTATTCAAACATGCCAATTCTGGTGGAATGGAATGAACTCTCAAATTGTTTGTCACACATTCAGATGGCATTTCACCTTTATTAATTTTATAATGACACGTGTAGCTTGCCCCTAGATGTATCCAGCCAATGACATGGAGTTACACATGTCTTATTACATTTGTGTAAATATTCTTCACTTATACATTTATCTGAAATTGAAACTATTCCTTTTCTGTTATAATAATCCCTATTACAATTCAAAACCTGATGTCGAAACAACAGACGTTGGCATACACAACAAACAAAATCTGGACCATCTTTTACTAAATCCAAAAAACGCTGCATTACAAAATCAAACTTTTCTGTTTTTACTTTAATTTGTTGCCTTTTAAATTTCACATCTGCTTTTACACACTTTTTATACTCAGGGCTATCATGATACTTTCTTTTACTAATGGCCTTTACATTTTGTCTGTGCAATTGATTTGACCTATATTTTCTTTTACTCATTCCTTTTACCTTATCCTTATGTAACAGATTTTCCATATACTTCCGTTTACTCATGGCCTTTACCTTATCCTTATGTAACAGATTTTCCATATACTTCCGTTTGCTCATGGCCTTTTTCTTTTCCTTATGTAACAGATTATCCATATACTTCCGTTTGCTCATGGCCTTTTTCTTTTCCTTATGTAACAGATTATCCATATACGTCTGTTTGCTCATGGCCTTTTTCTTTTCCTTAAACACGTTGTAACAAGTCGTCTAGTAATCACACCCAGACCAATTGCCACAAAATTTATATTAGGGAGGGAACCGCCGGCTATACTCTGTGTTAGTCCAAATACTCAGTAAGACAAGAAAATAAATGCAAAAGTGAGTATTATTCACAAAAGAAAGAGGTAAAGAATACATATCACCATCAATACATGAGAAGAAATCACACAAATCATGGCCAGAGTCAAAGCATTTCAACATAGAAGGAACAAGTCACACATCAACACCACTATTTACAAAAGAAGTGTAAAAGTTCTTATCTGGATGAGCAAAAGAAGTCCTTTCTGCTGTACTTAAGTGCACGAAAGTCTGGAAACGCAATGGCTGGAGTCAGTCCAATATAATTCATCAAAAGTCATGCGAACAACCAAACTTTTCTCCTTGTACCCCAACCCAGAAGATAACGAGGAGGATAGCAGTAGGGTGTCCTGGGGTTAAACAGTCCTTTTGATGAACAATCCTCCTGGATATTATCAGTAAGGACTAAAGAGTCCTTCTACAAACAAGTAAACAAACATCAACATCATACTGTATGTGAATCCACACAGGCCAAAAATAACCTTAAATAAAACAAACAAAACATCAAATCTTACATTGACTGAGCAGAAAATCCCCTAGATTCCCAGTCTGGACTCATAAGAGTGGCACGCAGACACCATGCTGTTCGTCCCCAAACAAATCTAACTTCTTCTATCATTGCCTTACTGATATCCTAGATCAATAAGCACACTATCTCCCCCTAGTGTCAGGTAGTAGCCTTACATACCAAATGTGACAGGCCAAGACTGTTACAACGTTATCCTGATATTTAATGGTTTTTTTTTAAATATTTGCAGTCTCTACCTTGGTTTTTGATTTCCTAGTCTTGGGCAAATTATCCACTTTGCACAAACCAAAGCAAACCTTATCAACAGCTTGGACACAAATTACAGGCTCAAAATAATTATTCACACACCGTTTCAAATAAATTCCATCACTTCTCATGACTGTACTCATACAACTATATTTGACCCATTTCCCAGCATTAAATACATATAGATCCAGTCCTAAAGCATTTGCTGTACCTTGGAATTCTATGTTTGAAGCACAATATCCAACATATTTAATTTGTGACTTATATATTCTGACATTGAAGCATATTCTTTTTCTACTAACTTAAAGTGTTCTTCACTGTGATTTTCCATATACTTCACAACAGCAAGTCTAATCTTCCGATGACTATTTTCAGAACCACTAATCACCTGAGCTACTGCTCTAAAGAAACTATTGCCATCCTTTACAACTTCATTTGTCTTACAAACAACACCTAAACACCCATAAATGATGGGTACTTGAATATCATGCCTTTCAAAATTCAAATTAAACTTTCTACATAATGATTGTGCAACTTCCGTAGATAGAGGACTATATTTGAATGTCATATTACCTGCATTTTGTACACTTTCAACATCACAATCTACTACCATACCTGCTGCACAACAGGTCTCATTTTGCAATGTTTTTAAGCTATGGTGCTGTTGTTCAGTACTAAACTGCATTTGCTCTTCTACAACCCATTTCTCATTTTCCAAACATAGTACATTGTTTTCATTCTTATTTTTTGATCTAATATTGTACCCTGTAATATAAGAATTACTGGTTTTGCAATAGCCATAACAACTTTGTAATTCAGGCTCATGAACACAAACCACAGACTCATAATGGTTTCCATGGCAGTTTACTAAGTAGATACTATCCTTTGACAAAAGCTTATTGTTGCAAGTGTATTTTAACCAACGGCCATCATAAAATGTAAATACATTGACTCCTAAATGATCTGCTGTCACTTGTATTTCAACTTCCGTTGCCCAGCTATTAACATATCGCATTTTTGACTTGTTGATGTAATCTGATATTGACGAATACTCGCTTCTCAAAATGTTTTGGTATTTTACACAATTTTTTTCCAACTGTTGCACAACAGCAAGTCGTATTTTTCTATGATACTTTTGTGTGCCACTCACAGCTTGAGATATAGCTCGGAAGAAACAGTTGCCATCTGCCACTATACTGTCATTTTTACATGGAACACCTAAAAAGCCAACACGTCTAAACACCGGTACACTTGGTTTTACAAAATCCACATTTAAACGTGAGCACAAAGTTTGACAAACATGTTTTGAAATAGGACTAAACATATTTTTATTTGTTGCATTACTAACAAATTCAACATCTGAATTTAATTCAACAACATCATCTGTTTTTAATTTCTTTGAAGTACAATACTAAACTGAAATCTTACGTTTGTGTTTCTTGCATCAATATTTACTGGCATATCTTTTGTAGAACCCAAATCAAACTCATTTTCAAAACTCTTATCAATGTCTTTACAACTCTCTTGCATTGTTAAACAGTTTTTATGTTTGCCATTTTTCATTTTGGGTACATCCGACTGTGAAATAGAACCACTGTCCAAAACCAACTCATTGGTTGCAAAAGTCAAGTTAGAAATTGTACAATCCGCATTTGGCCTTACACAAGTCCTACTCACAAAGTCAGAACCAAACTCATCAGTTGGTTTACATGTAACTGCTGATATTATTGACAGTTGCCTGGGTTTCACAGATGTAACAGTGACACAGATACCAGCTATTTCAAATGGCTTTTGCTTCTCAGTGAGCCCTCTAGCTAAATTGTAAATGTGTTTGAACAAATCTTTAAGGGAAGAAAAATATACAACAACACTTCTTCCATTTCCATCAACCATACCAATAACACTTCGTGCATGAGAGTCAACCACTGCATACTGTCCATTTTGAGAAATTATTGCACATGTACTGCCACACAATGTCAAAAGACAATTATCATACTGTGCAAAAATATTTTCCAGTCCAACTGATAGACTGCTGTAAACACCACTCTCAATAAATTCACCTTCAACCACATCAACATCACCACAGACAAATTCACCATATTCAAACAAAAAATGATCTCCATCAATAACTGACTGTTTGGGCAAATCAGGAACACACAACAGATTTGACATGTGGCTAATCCTACTGCTGTCTCGCTGTGTACACCTCATCACCTAAAACTACAACTCTATCAAGATCTTTCGTCTGCCATGAGAAAACACTATCAACTGTGTGGCATCACCACATACATTTTAGAGGTCACTGTTTTTTTCTTTTCTTTTCATTTCTTTCATGTGTAATATTGTAACTATTAGCATGATAAAAGAATCAAGATGTATCTCTATTATGATGAACTATGTAGTGCTCCGTTGTATCTGTCATTTGTACAATGTGCCGTGCCTGTGTTTATGTGTCGCGGGCTGGATCAGCTGACTGTCAGTTCGCAGCTGATGAGAGTTATCTGATCAAATCGCGTCAGCTGGAGGGGAAATGGTTTTTTGTTGTGAGAGGAGAGAAAAAGGTGCGGGGTGGACAGGGAGACGACGTGAGACCTGGACTAAGCTAGTACTTTACAAAAAACCTCCTCAGAAAAGAAAACCTGAGCTTGATTTGCGGAAGATCAACATCCTTCGGTGGTAACGAACTCTCCAAAACCGGTGAGAATGATCGGTTTTATGTTCTCTAACGCTGGAGCAGTGGTTTTGTTCGCTCATTGAAAGCAGTCTGAGTTTTTTTTTCTTCATTGAGGATTACGTTTTTTGACTTCTCTCGTGGGATTAACAAGACTATTTCCTAGATGTTTTCGTTCATGCTTCATACTTGGCCACGGAGTTGTAAAAGACTTTTTGTGAAAACTGTTCTGTGCTGCCGAACGCACGTGGTTTGTGCGCATAGACATTCAGCCGGTTGTATGGTCGATGATATTATGTAAATAAGACACCCCTTTGTTATATGTGATATCGTTTGTCTGGGAAATATATGTCACCTTCAATCTATTGCCCTTCATGTGTCGTCTTGAAAATATCTAAGCAATTTCATTAATGTGTGACTCAGTCCTTGAATCCCGTGATTTCTTGTTGATAATCTAAATGTATATATATATATTATATTATACATTTACCAGATTGTTACAGATGGTGGCCCGTACGGGGAACTGAGATAACGTTGATTTTGCACAAAAAAAAAAAAAAAAAAAAAAATTGAGACTGAAATATTATGGCAGGAAGAGACGGTGAAAGGGGGTTTGAAGTCAGTCCTGATGGAAATATGGCAGGCGATACACCAGTTTTGGAGACCCAGATTTTACAGCTGGGCCATTTGTTACAAGAAGGTCTAATGTGACAACAGATTCAGTAACATCTTTGTTGAAGTCATTATATCTTGGTGATAAAGGGGATGAAGACATTGAAAATAATGCACTTGAGGAAGATGGTATGACGGAGGTGGAAAATGTTGATGTTGATGATAATGCAGTTGATGAGGAGGATGATGATGATATTGATGATGTTGAGGATGATGAGGTTGTTGATGATGAATTAACCAGTAGTGTTACTATCATAAAACAGCAGCTGAGGAAACTGGAGAATGATTTTAGAGATTCTGTTACCAGTGCGGTAAATAGAGAGGCGAGTTTCAGGCAATATGTCGATAAAAGCTTAGCTGAAATGAGAAATGTGTTAATGTCCAGTATAGGAAAAGTGGATAGAGAGGTTTATAATTGCCTCCTACGTAGAGATAAACTATGGGAAAAGCAGTTGAATCAGCTAAAACTAACTAGGCACTCCTCTTAGTCAGAAAACAGGAGCCTTTCCTATGAATGTCAGTCCCATAGTCACCTCTAACCCCACGAGTTGGCCTGGTGCATCTCCTTTCTACTCTAAGCCTCCTGTAAAACTAGAGTTTCCCACGTTTGGTACCTCTAGTGAATCATCTGATGTCCTGCACTTTATCGAGCAGTGCGAAAACTTTCTAGAATTGCGACCCCTCTCCAATCACGAGTTTTTAGGGGCTCTCTCGACAGTTTTAAAAGGACCAGCACTTAGTTGGTGGAAGGCCACAAAACGCCAGATCCATTATTGGGCCTCATTCAAGGACAACTTTATGGCAGCCTTTCTGGCTACAGATTATCTGAGCGAAGTGGAGGAGAAACTGAGGACGACAGTACAGAGACCTGATCAAGGCCTCAGAGACTTTGCATATGATTATCAAGCTTTGTGTCTGAAATGGAAGCAGGACATGCCTGAGGAAGAGATAGTCAGGCGCATCTTGAATAATATTAATCCTAGAGTGGCTGTTGTCTCCGTGGAACTGTATCAACTGTGACCCAACTGGTGAAAATAGGCTCTATGGTAGAGAAGGACTGTGCTGGAGCCAAGGAATATTGGCAGAAGGTGCAAGCGAGTTCTGAAAAGCAAGGGAAAAAAGCATCAGAGAAAAAAACCCATGGCGGTGCAGCTGAATTGGGGGTGGTGCAACATCAGTCCTACAATAACCAACAAAATGGTCTCCTATTAGTGCCTATTACCATCCGAGGCAGGCAGGGAGAGGCTGTATTGGACACTGGTAGCACCTTCACCTTGATGAAGGAGAGTCTGTGGCGGCAGGTGACGTCTGCTGAGGAAGGTTTCTTACCAGCGGAGAGACAGAGATTCGTCATGGCGGATGGGACCGTTCATCAAGCTCTGGGGAAGAAAACAATCTATCTCGACTGGCACGGTAAACAGTGGGCTGTGGAAGTCCATGTAATGGAAGATCGTCATCTGGCATTTCCTGTGATCTTAGGGCTGGACTTCCTTACTACAACGGGTGTTATCCTCAACTTGGCTAAAAACAGTTACGGACTGGAAACCAATAGAGGTTACACCTATTATGCCTTTAAACCACAGCGAGACCACTTTAGTGAATCATCTGATGTCCTGCACTTTATCCCAGCAGTGCGGGAAAAATTTTTAAAATTTCGACCCCCCCTCCAATCACGAGTTTTAGGGGCTCTTCGACGTTTTAAAAAGGGCCAGCACTTAGTTGGGGGGAAAGGCCAAAAAAACGCCAGATCCAATTTTTGGGCCTCATTCAAGGACAACTTTATGGCAGCCCTTTTTGGCTACAGATTATCTGAGCGAAGTGGAGGAGAAAATGAGGACGCAGTACAGAGACCTGATCAAGGCCTCCTTTGCAAATGAAATAAGTTTTTTTCTGAAATGGAACCAGGAATGCCCGGGGGA
>JAZAVI010000893.1:0-34517 GCA_036326025.1 Chrosomus eos
TCTCCATACTATGCCCCGGTGAACAGACGTCGGAAGAGACGGCGTGGTGGTGTGGCCGTCAAACTCAAGATCCTGCTGCAGGCAAGCAGTAAGCTGAACACTAGGATCGATCGACTTAGCAAGCAAGGTGATAGCAACCGCTCCTACGCTTGGCGCTCAAACTTAAGACTCCTGTGCTTGGAATATACCTATTCTACCCAGCATGGGAGATCAATGGCCCTGACACCGCTCGCCTCACCGTCGCGGCGTTTCGGCTCATCTGCTTCAACAGATGGAAGATCCTGTGCAGCTAAGGATGGCCTTGATGAATTGTGCATGCATTTCCTAATCAATATGATAGCCTACTATAATAAAGTAGGCCTATAGCCTACTACAAAAAAATCAGATAAGTCCAGAATATTAACGCAAAGAAACTCTGTTTTACTTGACTTGGCTTGCACTGCCTTAGCCTACCACTACTGTGCGAAGTATTAGCTATTATTATTAATAATAATAATATTAATTTACTATTGTTGTTGTTGCACTGCATTCGTCGAATTCTGAATTTTGCACACATAATTGAAAGCAATTTGTTTGTGGATACTAGTAGCTTAAACATATCTGCAACATTTATCAAGCTCATGGATAATTGTGCGTGCATTTCTTAATCAATATGATACTAAACTCATAATAAAGAATTTAACAAAAACCAGATAAGTCCAGAATAGGAACGCAAAGCCTTTAATTTGACGTTAAGCATTTTCAGCATCATGAATGAATGAAGAATAAACACCAACCTCTTCGTTTCTCAGGATCTTCAGTGTGTTTCATTCTGCAGGTTCTGGATCACTCGCGTTCTCACTGTCCTCTTTAATAAACTCAGTCTTGGCAGATTTCAGCTCTTTCTGATGCTCGTCTTCACTTGCAGCTGATGGGATTTACAGCATTTATTGGAGGAGCTTCACTGATGATGTGATTGCAGTGGGAGGAGCTTCACTGATGATGTGATTGCAGTGGGAGGAGCTTCACTGATGATGTGATTGCAGTGGATGAGCTTCACTAATGATGTGATTGCAGTGGGAGGAGCTTCTGATGTGATTGCAGGGGGGAGCTTCACTGATGATGTGATTGCAGTGGGAGGAGCTTCACTGATGATGTATTCCAGTGTGGGACGAGCTGATCTTCAAAATAAAAAATAAATAAATGAATGAGATTTTTTCAAGAAAAAAGAAAAACAGAAAAACACACGTGGAACGTAACAAGTAATGAATATTGGCCTAAGTCACTTACATTTTAGACACTGACTGTTATTGTTCCATTTCAGCAGCGAAAATATTTCCAAACAAAGATCATAGAATAACCGTAACGCATATCTGACAGAAACACATAACCGTGACTTCATCTGAATGATTCAGCGTTTTGAACAAATTATTTTGAGTCAAAGACTCACTGAACCATTTATACTGTTGATCTAATTTAAGAATTTAAAGGGATCCCCTGGTTTGAAGACATATATAGCTTAATATAACGTAAACAATGTCTCTTTTTTAAATATGTAGTAGAAAACATGAAAATGTGTTATTTAAATAAAATCAACATCGTTTTTGGACTATGGGGGGCGGCATTTTTTATGTAAACACAGTAAATTATGCATTGATGACTTCAAATGGTTGCACTCGGTGAGCTACTGGCACTTATTTCTATAGTCTTTGGCTTTTTACTGCAACACAACTCAGAAAATAAAATACTGATACGATACCAGATTGTGTGGCTTTTAGTTGTCATTTTCAGTCAAAAGGCAACAAGAGAAGCAATGCAAGATTGCTTTCCTAGCAATAATAGGACGAGAAAAGCATGGGAAGATACCTGTGGACGAAAAAACTTTATAAAAACTTTATTCTCTCTACTTTAGCCTTGATGCCTTTGAGTCTTTTAGTAGACCACAGCTACTAAAATAGCTTACAAACGGCTGAAACAAGGAACGTTAGATGCTATCTGTCAGGATGTCAACATGCCGACGCTAATCATGACTCGCGGCCGCTAGACAAGTTCCTTAGCGCGGCTTTCTATGTGCCACCAGAAACTGAATTTCAATCATTTATATTTGAATTTGAACTGCTAAACTTGAATAATTACATTGAAAAACTGAATTTGAATAACATCATTTGAAATTGTATTGTTTAATTGAAATTGAATTTATTCAAAAACTGAATCTGAATTGTATTGTAGCTATCATTTGAAATTGAATTTATTCGTTTGGAACTTAAGTCCAATAAAATGTGATCCTCACATCAATTTCAAATTATGTTATTCAAATTCATTTTTTTCAATGTAATTATTCAAGTTTAGCAGTTCAAAAAATTCAAATATAAATGATTGAAATTCAGTTTCTGGTGGCACATATTTCAGCCCATAGATTTCCATCGATAGCTCTGGCGTTTACACTCCTTGTGGGAAAAAAATCATGTTCAAAATGTATAAAAACGATGTGATTTTTTAAAAAATAAATACATCTTTGATGGCTTTTCTACAACATATTTCAGTAGGAGGCATCATTTTCGTTATTTTAAGCCATGCATGTCTTAATAACCATGCAGGGATCCCTTTAAAATGAAAGATGAAGCATGCATTTCAAACGAAAAGGGGGGAAAGCCCTTTATAAAGGTTCAAATATCATACATACAGATTTAAATAGGCCTATGTCAAAGCATATCTATTTTTTTTTTCTGGACAAGCAAATGTTCTGCTTTGTCCAGATACTTCTGGACACCACAAACACACACTGCCGTTTGTCTCTACAGCCCATAAAGTCCCCCACTTCCTTCCCTTTACACATCCTTCTCTTCACTTAGAAAGATTATAATGTTCTATATCAAAGTGAATTAACAGTCATGTTCGATCAATCAATGTATTTATTGATTTAATATGGCTCAATGTAAAGTATTTAGCAGTATCTTTTCCAGTATATTTTAACACTTGAGATCGATTCTGTAGAACATGTACTGTTGGTGAATCCGTAGTGAGGACACGAAACCTGTACAATGGTAACGTTAGTTGGTCCAAAAACTACATTAATCCAGTTCTCCAGTAGAATCAACGTTATACAAAACCGAGTTATGTGTCCGTCATTCAACAGATTCCTATCAGTTCCCCTCACAGATCTCAAACTTTGACTTGACATTCAGTAAAAAATTCTCAGTTCAAACATTTAACAAATCACACAAACTCCACATATTCTCCTCATGCTCGCTGCTGCTGCACTAAATGTGTATTTCAGGAGGAAGACGCCAGAAAAGACGCACAAGTATCGCTGTGATCGATGAAAACAATACAGAAATGAGTCTGTCGCTTAATCAAACTGTATAAAGTGTGTGTGAATATGATAAATACCGTGAACTGCTCTGTGTTCTCCTCGCCTCAGAAGACTCAACGCTGAAACTAGTTTAAAGTTAATCGTTCTCGTTCACTGAATTCCATCCCGCCTCCGCAGCGAGGCGCTATTCGCAGCGCATGCGCACTGAAACTCAATGACGGATGAGACGGCGCGAGCGAGCGGTGACGTCATCAGCAGCAACAACTGTAAATGATCGAAAACGTGCCAACAGACACTTTAAAATACTTCATAAAATCTACCCGTGTAAAGCTTTGTTATCCAAATTCATGGACATTGACAACAAATGTACTTTTTGTAATGTAAATGAGGAAGACTTGGCTCATCTGTTTTATAAATGTGATTTATCTCAAAAATTTTGGTCTGATGTTAGCCATTTTGTTTTTGCCCCAAGAAAAGTGAATTATAAATTATCTGTCAAAGATGTTATATGTTCTTACACACACAGAAGCAAAATGCACCTAAGTCTGCGAATGCAAGTTTTCTTGAGTTTATAGAAAGTAGACTACTATACTGGCTGAAAAAAATTCCAAAGTATTTGTTTGTTAGCCTATAGGTGGGGATTTCAATATTGCAATTGACAGTGTTCTTGATAAATGGCCGCCTGGTCAACCCTCATCACTTAATTCAAAGTTTATTAAACTCATGGATAGACTTGGTGCGATTGATGTCTGGAGGACCAAATTCCCTTATTCTAAAGCTTTTACCTGGAGCAACAAGGCTGCTCTCACCTCTCTCGTACAGACTTTTGGCTGATCTCTAAATCTATTGACATTCATAGTACTTTTGTTGATATTCTTCCAACACCCCTAACTGACCATAAGGCTATTTTTATAAAAAATTAAACTCTCTGTTAGCGCTTTAAATTCTATTAAACCATCATATTGGAAATTAAATCGTTCTCTATTATCTCATAATACCGTTAGGCTAAAAGTGAACTATTTCTATAGGACCAGGCTAGAAGCGTATTGCATTCACTTGAGGAAAAAAAATCGACTCTGATTTTCTGAATTAACTAGATAATTTTTTTTTTTTTATTCTCAATATATATGCTGCCACTTGGTAATATTATAAGAAAACATGGAATTAATTTTCACTGTTATGCTGATGACACTCAATTATATATCTCATCACGACCAGATGAAAACACTAACTTATCTAACTTGACAGAGTGTCTAAAAGATATAAAATGCTGGATGACGTGTAATTTCCTGCTATTAAATTCAGATAAAACGGAGGTATTACTTATTGGTCCAAAAAACTACCCACAAAATCCCTTACAATACAACTTTAATTTAGAAGGATGTCCTGTTACTTTATCCACTACAGTAAAAGACCTGGGTGTTATGCTAGACCGCAACTTGACTTTCGAAAATCATATTTCAAATGTCACAAGAACAGCCTTTTTCCACCTTAGAAACATTGCTAAGCTACGTAACATGCTATCTGTTTCAGATGCAGAAAAGTTAGTTCATGCATTCATGACCTCGAGACTAGATTACTGTAATGCTTTATTAGCTGGTTGTCCTGCATCCTCAATAAACAAGCTACAGTTAGTGCAAAATGCAGCCGCTAGAGTTCTTACACTCTTAAAAAAAAGGGTTCCTCGAGGTTCTATATAGAACCCTGGGGTTCCGTACTTGGCAAATAGAACCCTTTAACGACAAAATGGTTCTATGTAGAACCCTTGGAGAGCAAAGAACCTTTTTTATTAAAATGGTTCTATAATTCATGTTTTATGACTGAAGTGTAAACTAAAGATTCATGTTACACAATAATTATACACAACACATTCACAAAGCTGTTTGAGTCAAGACGCATGAGAATGACTGGTGTAGTCAAAAACCAGAGTTAACAAAATTTTCATATCTAGTCAATGTATGATTTGAGATTTCTTTTGCACGTTTGTACCTAATACATTATAAGTTTGCCTTTTTTACCAATCATTTTGTAATAAAACATTATAGGCCTAATAATAAACAACCAAAGTGTTTTCTTTATTTTGTGTGTACCATATAGTGATGGTTAACTTTTAATCTATTGAAGGGAACATTAAAAATAATAATCGTAAAAATGCCCTCTGGTGGCGTATATGCGTTGCATCATCCTTGAATTCCTATTGGTGGATTGGCGAAGAAGAACCTACAAGTGACAGTTAATTTTTCAAACTGAGGAGTCCGCCATTTCTCCCGTTCATAGTTTTTACATTTTTGAAATCATTTTACTGAAATATTTAGTATTGCAGTTAATATTTCTATTGGTTAGAGTATATAGTCCTTGTCTTAAATACTGATACTAGAAGCAAAATGGAATTTTTTCACCTCAGTTAAAAACACTGCTGTGTAACTTAGTTAGCACCGATGGGCTTCGTCAGCCGTAGGTTCAGAAAGCCCTGTTAAATTGAATTTGCTCCGGTTTTTAAAGTAATAAAGTTACAATCTCCCATTATTTCCTTGTTATTAATGAAATGGTCAATAACAATAAGACAGCTGTGTTATAAGGAGACGAGCTTCGAGACAGAAGCGTGAATTTTAATTTCAATGAAGCGCACGCTCGTTTTTCTTTAATGGTAATTTAACGTAAAGTTAACGATAGGCGCCGATTGAAATAAAAGCGAACCGGGTGGAAGACGGAGGTGTATGATATGTGAATGTTTGTCGCAGTTTCATACACATAACGTTAGCTACTCAGTTTGCGTTGAGTATTTTCCCCAGGCCTATATTAACAGGTGTAGAAGTTCTTAACTGTTAACTTTGGCCCGCGAGGTCCACTTTCGTGCAGTTTTTAGCTCCAACCCAGATCAGACTGTTACTTTTCAGTAATCCCGTAAATCTTGATTAACGTTAGCTTGTTCATGTGTGTTTTATCAGGGTGGGAGCTAAACTCATCAGGTAGACACTGCTACAGTTGAGAACTTCCGGCCGGTCTCCATTAAAACTGCACGGTTGCAGTCAGTGCAGCGTTCGTAACATCGTTTACTGCGGTTTACTGATGCATGCGCTGGATTAAAGTGATGATAGCACATGGCTAAATGTGTAGGTGTGTTTGTGTGATACACACAAAGTATATACACAATTGTGTTTTTTTTTTCCCTTCTTTGGAATATGGTTGTGAGTAAAATGATTACATGATTGGTTTATTTTGTATGCAAATTAACAAACTTATATTTACATTTATATGGACAAAAATAAAGGACTCTTATTTTGACATTCTGGCTGGAGAGTCGCGGACGAAACCGTGAACTGCGCATGCTCCCTCATATATGCAGAGGAGCTGTGAAGGAGCAGACGTGACTCTCTCGTTTCTTTCATTGAATCCTGTTTTACAGGTAAAAATATGGACATTCAAGATAGCATTATGTCACTATACCAGCGATTGCACTATCACTATTACTGTTCAGTGAATGTAAAGTGTTAAATGTGTTTTAGTTGCTGATGTTTTGTTGTCTTGATGTAGCCTCACTTTAATATGAGGAAATGAGATAAGTTCGCTCCAGTGGTCATTATATCTAGCTATACTGTTGTATTAATAGTTTGTGTGTGTCATAAAAAGTTTGTTAGCTCGTGTTAACTGGTTAATATGTCGAGTTTAGTGTATCTTTGAAGCTCTCTCTGTGATCGCGTTTGGCGCGCTTGTCAGTCACGTGATCGGGCACTGATAGAAACGTAGGAGAAAAAGTGAATTGTTTCACAATGCTTTAAAGGAGCAAGTGCCTTTTGAAATATACATTTTCAGAGTTCATATGCATTAAGTTCATACTTAATCTCATTGTGCTAAAGAATATTGGTATGACTAATTATAAAATATAATATATAAGTTAAATGTTAACTAAAGATGGTAAAGTGAAGAAATGAGACAAAAGGTGATTTATTTTGATGTTGGTGACAAAAGTGATGTAATAAGACAGACAAAAGAATGTGAATTAATGCTTTAAAAGCAACTGTTGTGTTTAATTGATTTATTGTGCATTAAATAAAGATATATGCAGAGGAGCTGTGAAGGAGCAGACGTGACTCTCTCGTTTCTTTCATTGAATCCTGTTTTACAGATCACAGTAATCTGCCAGCTGGGTCTCCTGAGCCGGGACCTGCAACAGATTCTTGGGGGCTCGTCCGGGATCCACTCCATGTGACACTAGGAGGCGGATCCAGAGATTCCAGGACCGTGGGACAAGGTGGCACTGGGGCTAGAGGCCGGTGGCTGCTGCATCAACGGTGACAACGAGACGCACACAGAGGGCTGGACAGGCGGCTGTCTTCGTCCTGAGGTTAAAGCAGTATCGAGTAGGACAACAGAGAACAACGTCATGGCAGATCGTACGAGGAAACGCTTGGTGTGGGACATCAGAAAAGACCTGATGACACTGCCTGCTGATGAACTGTTTCGCATCGCCAAGGTCATCGGGCCAGTACGAGGTAAAGACTCATTTGAACTTGACCTGGAAGACAGTGAGGGTTGTTACGAGTACATCAATGCCTTCATGTCAAGTGAATCTTTGCTCGAGACGGAGGACCAAGGTATGAGTGAACTGTTGTCATTGCAAGAGACTGTAAAATCAGCAAAACAGATTTGCACTGCTGTATGTACATCTGATGTTGATACAGACACTCACCTTACACATGTGTCACATCCACCCACCACTGATAACCCTTATCTGACATCACATGTTTCACCTGACTCTGGGAGTGTTAAGGGGGCTGTACCTGAAACAAACACAGACATGCGTAAAATGCTTGCAGAGTATGAAGAACTTAGCAGAAAAATTCGCCAGTACATGACACCTACCCAGAACACTAACTTGATCCACACTGTACCACAGGGAGGCGCCACTACAGCACACATGTACCAGACTGAGCAGAAAAAAAATGTAGCTCACGACGTAGCGTTCCCGATGGGGGGGTTTAAGTATATCCAGCCCCGTGAGTTTAAAATACATGGTGGCCAGATTGGAGATAATTCGTCAGACATCACGTTCAACAATGTCTGCAGACAAATGGACAGCGGTCTAAAAGAGAGCTTCAGCGATGCCGATGTGGTTAGAGGGGTGCTGCGAATTATCAAGCCAGGCATTTTTAAAGATATGCTGATGAACAAAGATGACATGACTGTAGCTGAATTAAAGGGGTTCTTACAATCACACTTGGGAGACCGAAATAGCACAGAGCTATTCCAAGAACTAATGTGCACCAAGCAGAGTGAACACGAAACGCCTCAACAGTTTCTGTACCGAGTCATGGGGTTGAAACAAAAAATACTCTTTGCGGCTAAACAAGCTGATTCAGACAGGAAGTATAGTGCAGCTACGGTGCAGGATGTGTTCTTACACACTGTTTATCAGGGTCTAAGCCACCGGTGTAAAGATATTCGCAGCGAGCTGAAACCCTTGCTAGCTGATAGTGATGTAACTGACGATGCTATCCTCAGGCACGTTATGAAAATCACAAGTGACGAGAATGAGAGGCTGCGTCGACTGGGCCCACCAACCAGGGCAAAACCATCCATGGCTAATAGTGCCCAAGTTAGCGATGAAACTGGTGGAGATGTGAAAGCTGCAAAAGGGTTTGCTGCACAAAAAGGGCAGGACGAACAGATTAAGCTTCTTACGGCCAGGATTGATGCTCTAACCAGCATGGTAGACGCGATACAACACTCCATGCCAGTACGAACGGAGGGTGGCTGCCAATGCTCCTCCAGCCAACCATCTTCTCGCCGGGTAAGCCGCTGGCGATGCTGTCAGCGGTGTGCGGACGAAGGGCGGCAGGACTGTACGCACTGTTTCATCTGTGGTGAGGAGGGACACCAGGCAGTGGGGTGCCTACGACGACCTCAGCGACAGGGAAACGGGAACCGGCCACTGCAAAGGGGCAACCAGTGACCGCACAGCCAGTGCCCCTACCAGACGTTGCTCCCTCAAAGCCGGCCATGCCTAAGGAGGGAGAAGTGCTAGAACAAGAACACAAGCACCAGGGACAAACAAACAGATCTATAAATGAGGTGAGGTCCAGGAGCCAAGGAGCAAGTGTTCTGGGCTCCTTTAAGACCAAAAATGACAACATAATCAAATTGATCGGAAGCAAGGCACTGACCCAGTGCAACTTGAATGGCTTGACAGTGAGGGCATTACTCGACACAGGTGCCCAAGTCAGCATGGTGGACCGTGAGTGGAAAGAGAAATATCTGCCAAGTGTTGAGGTGCGGCCGCTTCGGGAACTTCTTGGGTGTCAAGATGATCTGAAAGTTTACGCTGTAAATGGAGACCTCATCCCATTTGACGGCTGGGCGGTCATCACAGTCAATCTGCTAGGAAACGAGGACCCAAGTCTATCTATTAATGTCCCATTCCTGGTGAGTAAGATGCCAATTGAGAGACCACTCCTGGGTTTCAACTTAGTTGAAGAACTGATTCAAGGGCAGTCTGAGCAGTTGATGCCAACACTTACCTCACTACTGGCTGGGGCCATTGATATCCCTCGCGAAATGGCACAAACTTTAGTCAAGGTGATCCAAGCTGCTAAGAAGATAACGAAGACGGGCACTTGAAGGTTGGTCCAAGAGGGGTCGTTATCCGGGCAGGACAGGTGACTTGGGTGAAGTGCAGAATCCCTTTGAAGATGACACAGTCTGACGCAGTGGTCTTGTTTGAGCCCCATGAAAATAGTGACCATTTAAGATTCTTGGACATCGGAGAGGGGCTCTTAGAAATACAACCCCAAAGTGACCCTTGTGTTTCCGTACCCATTGGAAATAGCACAGTGGGTGATGTGACCCTGCCACGTGGCACAGTGATTGGAACATTACAGCGGATTGAGAGGATATTAGTGGAGCCTGGTAAAACAAGTGAGCCAACGCAGACAATGATCCATTCTGTGACCACTCGAGAAGATGAGGTGAAAACATCATTGTGGCATCCACCTGTCAACCTGGACCACCTGGAAGAGGGCCAACGAGAGGTTGTTCAAAGAATGTTGTATGAGGAGTCTGGTGCCTTCAGCAGAGGTGACAATGACATTGGTTGCATACCCAGCTTGCAGATGCCGATCACACTTAAAGACGACATCCCGGTTCAGAGGGCGTATTCATCAGTGCCAAAACCCTTGTTTAACGAGGTAAAGAGCTACATACAAGATCTCCTAGCGAAAGGATGGATAGTCAAATCAAAGTCACCATACGCCGCTCCAGTAGTCTGTGTCCGCAAGAAGGATGGCAAACTGAGACTCTGTGTTGATTACCGGCTTCTGAACAGGAAAACCATCCCTGACCGTCACCCATTGCCTAGGATACAGGATCTAATTGACACCCTTGGGGGATACTCCTGGTTCAGCATTCTCGACCAAGGCAAAGCGTACCACCAGGGGTACATCGCAGAGGGATCCAGACACATGACAGCATTCATCACACCCTGGGGGCTGTATGAGTGGGTCCGGATACCCTTTGGGTTGTCCAATGCGCCTGCTGCCTTCCAACGCAGTATGGAGGAAATGCTTGACTCGCTCAGGGATGAGTGCTGCATCCCATACTTAGATGACGTCTTATGCTATGCGAGGTCCTTTGAAGAGCATGTTGAGAACATCCGTAGAGTGTTGAGGGCCCTCCAGCATCATGGTGTAAAGCTGAAACCTGCAAAGTGTGAAATGTTCCGGAGTGAGGTCAGGTATGTCGGACGGCTGGTATCAGCGGAAGGAGTGCGGATAGATCCTAAGGACCTGGAGGCTGTCCGATCCTTAACAACCAGGACTCCCCAGACTGTAGGTGATGTGAGGAGATTACTTGGGTTCCTCAGCTACTACCGCGCCTTCATTCAAGACTTTTCCAGGACAGCAAAACCCTTGTACGAACTGCTGCAGGGGAAGCCTGGAGCAACACTGGATACTCGCAGCAGGAAGAAAGCTAAAGGCCCACAAGTTCCCTCCAGAACTCCAGTAGAATGGACCAGGGACCACCAACAAATCCTGGAGGAACTAATTGGTATGTTAGCAAGCCCACCTATACTGGCATATCCGGACTTTAACTTACCCTTCACGCTCCACACTGACGCATCTGAAAGGGGCCTAGGGGCTATCCTATACCAGCGACAAGACGGGAGGTTGAGAGTAATAGGATATGGTTCCAGAACATTGACAACGACGGAGAGGAACTACAGGTTGCACAGTGGTAAACTTGAGTTTCTGGCATTGAAGTGGGCGGTGTGCGAGAAGTTCCGGGACTACCTGTTCTACGCCCCACACTTCACAGTGTACACCGACAACAACCCCCTGACATACGCGATGAGCACGGCAAAGCTCAACGCAGTAGGCCATCGGTGGGTCGGGGAGCTGTCTGACTTCCGGTTTGATGTCAAGTACCGGCCAGGAAAGGTCAACATCGACGCAGACACCTTGTCTCGTCTTCCCCTGGACATTGATGAATACACTTCACAGTGTACGGAAGGGTTACCCACGGGGGCAATACAAGCAGCATGGGAGGGCAGTCACGTGTCGAAGATGAAGGACGTGGCCTGGGTCGCTGCCCTGTATATGTCGACTGGGGAGGATGAACCATATCAACCCACCACCTGGTTGCCGACAATAGGACAGGATGAACTGATTCAATCCCAGAAAGAGGATTCTGTAATCTCTCAAGTGAGACAATGGAAGGAGGAGGGTGTCATCCTGACAGACGAGATGAGGGGAGTTTTGACAGGAACCAACCGAAAGCTGATGTATGAGTGGAATAAGCTACATCTTGAGGGAGGACTCCTATATCGAAGAACAAAGGAGAGACGGCAGCTTGTCTTACCGAGCAAGTACAAAAAGCTGGTACTCGAGCACCTCCATGACAAGATGGGGCACGTGGGTACGGAGCGAGTACTAAGCCTGGTGAGGGAACGGTTCTACTGGCCATACATGAAAGCTGAAGTAGAAGAATACGTGACCAGAAAGTGCCCGTGTATAAAACAGAAGAAACCGACTGTACATGTACGAGCACCCATGGGTAGCATCACAACACACTCACCTATGGAGCTGGTCTGCATTGACTACCTGCATCTGGAGCCGAGCCGTGGGGGATATGAATATATCCTGGTCGTCATGGACCATTTCACAAGGTTCGCCCAAGCCTACCCAACCAAGAACAAATCAGGGCGGACTGCAGCTGAGCGTTTGTTCCAAGATTACATTCCACGCTTTGGGTATCCGGCCAAGTTACATCATGACCAGGGCCGTGAGTTTGAGAATGAACTGATTCGCAGTTTGCTGGAATCGGCCACTCTCGAACGTCGCCATACCACCCCCAAGGAAACCCAGTCGAGAGGTTCAATCGGACCCTTCTACAGATGTTGAGGACACTGGCGGACAAAGAAAAAGAGAGGTGGAAAGAGCACTTACCTCAAATCGTGCATGCCTACAACTGTACCCGGCACGAGTCCACTGGATATTCTCCCTTTTACCTGTTGTACGGACGGCATCCTCACCTTCCATTAGACCTGATCTTCGGCCTGGTGGAGCAAACGGACGGAGTCACTACAAAGGGATATGCAAATCAGTGGGCAGCGCGGATGGCTGAGGCATACAAGATTGCTGAGGGAAACAGTCATCAAGCAAGTGCGAGAGGGAAAGCCCAATATGACCGGAAGGCGAGAGGGGTGGTACTGAAAGTGGGAGACAGAGTGCTCGTCAGAAACCTTGGAGAACGAGGGGGTCCAGGGAAGTTACGATCCTACTGGGAAAAGGTGGTTTACGTGGTGAAGGGACAGGTATCTGATAACCCAGTTTATGTAGTCTCCCCTGAAAATGGGGACAGTAAGAAAACGAGGACACTGCATCGGAATCTACTACTACTGGTGAATGACTTACCTGTGGAGGCTCCCACGACGACATTCCGATCGACAAAAGCTGAAAGACAAAAAGAGAAAAGAGGTCAGTCACCCAACAGAGAAAACGTTGGAGAACGAGACAGTGACATGACGGACTCAGATGAGGAAAGTAGTGGAGGAGGATACTGGCTGAGAAACCCAGTTAGCTGGACCGAACCAATGAATAGTCCTCTACCTGAGCGAGCACCTGTAAGAGAAGAGTTCAATCAAACACAAAGGGGAGTATCAAGGATACTGGATAATTCACCAGAAAGAGAACCAAATACTTACCTGGTATCACCTGTGGAGGATTATGTGGACGAGGAGAGAGAAACAGCTGCTTGTGTTGAGTCAGAGGGAGTAGCAAGGGCGGTCGAAACTCCAAGTGTGAAGGATGAAGCTGAAGGAAGAAGGTCTACTAGAGAGAAAAGGCCACGACAGATTTACACTTATGACACTCTAGGTCAGCCGGTGCTACGGCCATACCCGACACTTAATGCAGTAACCGCTTATCCGATCACACACGTACCTTTCTGGGGTATAAATAGCTATTTACCACAAATTGGTTATCCCAATTCATACACTCCACACACATACATGCCTTACAATTTCACTGTGCCCGTTTGTTGATTGCACATATTGGAGGAAAGAAGTTGACCACTGGAGATTTTCTTATTTTGTCAGGGAGAGTGTGATACACACAAAGTATATACACAATTGTGTTTTTTTTTCCCTTCTTTGGAATATGGTTGTGAGTAAAATGATTACATGATTGGTTTATTTTGTATGCAAATTAACAAACTTATATTTACATTTATATGGACAAAAATAAAGGACTCTTATTTTGACATTCTGGCTGGAGAGTCGCGGACGAAACCGTGAACTGCGCATGCTCCCTCATATATGCAGAGGAGCTGTGAAGGAGCAGACGTGACTCTCTCGTTTCTTTCATTGAATCCTGTTTTACAGGTAAAAATATGGACATTCAAGATAGCATTATGTCACTATACCAGCGATTGCACTATCACTATTACTGTTCAGTGAATGTAAAGTGTTAAATGTGTTTTAGTTGCTGATGTTTTGTTGTCTTGATGTAGCCTCACTTTAATATGAGGAAATGAGATAAGTTCGCTCCAGTGGTCATTATATCTAGCTATACTGTTGTATTAATAGTTTGTGTGTGTCATAAAAAGTTTGTTAGCTCGTGTTAACTGGTTAATATGTCGAGTTTAGTGTATCTTTGAAGCTCTCTCTGTGATCGCGTTTGGCGCGCTTGTCAGTCACGTGATCGGGCACTGATAGAAACGTAGGAGAAAAAGTGAATTGTTTCACAATGCTTTAAAGGAGCAAGTGCCTTTTGAAATATACATTTTCAGAGTTCATATGCATTAAGTTCATACTTAATCTCATTGTGCTAAAGAATATTGGTATGACTAATTATAAAATATAATATATAAGTTAAATGTTAACTAAAGATGGTAAAGTGAAGAAATGAGACAAAAGGTGATTTATTTTGATGTTGGTGACAAAAGTGATGTAATAAGACAGACAAAAGAATGTGAATTAATGCTTTAAAAGCAACTGTTGTGTTTAATTGATTTATTGTGCATTAAATAAAGATATATGCAGAGGAGCTATGAAGGAGCAGACGTGACTCTCTCGTTTCTTTCATTGAATCCTGTTTTACAGATCACAGTAATCTGCCAGCTGGGTCTCCTGAGCCGGGACCTGCAACATTTGCATTGCATAGTTGGTTTGTGAAGTGTTATTTATGCTCTGTTTTATTTCCCCCCAGGTAACGACGGTTGACAAAAAGAGCTTTATAAGTTAAAAAAGTAAGTCTGTGTTGTTAAATATTAAACATTGTTGCTAAATAAACAAACTTAAAGCAAGCTTAAAATCCTTATCTTAATTTATCTTTTTCTTTTTCTTCAAACAGCCTGGAAACTGAAGTGCCCCAAATATCTTGTACTCGGTATGTATCATTGTTTTGACGTTTAAACAGACTTAAAGCAAGCTTAAAATCCTTATTTTAATTTATATTTTTCTTTTTCTTCAAACAGCCTGGAAACTGAAGTGCCTCAAATATCTTGTACTCGATATGTATCATTGTTTTGACGTTTAAACAGACTGTATATTGTGGCAAGTAAAATGAAAATCCTGTATAAAAAGACTTCATCATTGTATTCATGTTAACAGACAAGAACCCTGTGAGAATGAGGGCTCATTTGTTGCCAAACCTTGGCCAGCAGTGAGACTCAAGGCATGTAATAATTTTGATTACTTTGGCCACGCCCAGTTTTTTTCTTATTGAACATTCTCGAAATACATCACTATATGGTAGTCAATTGCAACCTCCAGTTCATGCTAACTTTAAGGAACTTGTTTGGCTGAAAGTGTGTAATTTGGATATAAGCACCTGAAGTAAACAAATGTTTTGTATTTTTTAAAGATGCTGCATGAAATGACGATGAGGTTTAGAACAGACTTGGTGAAGAACATGGAAACATCTAATGAAATGGCCCAAAACATCATAGGGAGTGCAAAAAAAGGAAGGAAGAGGAAACCATAGAAGGTAACACCATATATTTTTCCCCATCCAACCTATCTGTTCCATGCCCGGTGTAAAGTTGCATTGTCAATGTAAAGGTTGTAGCTTCTATAAATTGTATATGTAAGTATTAAAGTAATAATGAAAGTATTAAAGGAATAGTTTATCCAAAAATGAAAATTGTCATAATTTATTCACCTCTTGTCATTTCAAATCTTTGACTTTCTTCTTCAGAACACAAAAGATATTTTGAAGGATGGTAACCGAACAATGGTGGTGCCCATTGACTTGCTGCATTGGTTTTGTGTCTATATAATTTAAGTGAATGGGTAGCAGCATTGTTCGGTTACCAACATTAATTTTAGGTCTATTTGATGACTTCTGTTAATTGGTGAAAGGCACTCAAAAGGTGAAATGTTTGTTTTACAGGAACCCAAAGGTCCTACATCAACCATGGTGTTTAACGGCTGTCCTGATCCCCTCAAGACTGAAAGTGTCAGCATTATCATGGAGGCAGACATTGACATGACAAAGGCTGTGGAATGCCTGTTTGCAGTCACACAATGACTTTTATTCAAAAATATATGCATAAACTTAAACAAGAGCATGACACAAGAACACCAATACCTGTACTAAAAAATGTACTGTCAACTTGTGTAAGTTGTAGTGCTGTTTATTTAGATGTTTTAATTGTTCCATGTATTGTTTTTTATCTGCATTGTTGAATATCAAAAATATGAAATCAAGATTTGTTTTTCCTCATTTCAGAGATGCATGTAAAAGTTAAGTACTGTACATGTACATACAGTACATAAACAAGCTTATGTATGTTTATTGCAAAGTGAAAATTGCTTAAATTAAATTATTCAAACTAAATGGTTGAATGTAATTTAACATCTTAAATGTAAAAAATGTTTTGCTGTATAATACAGAGTATACAGATGTGCAATTTTAAATGTGACACTAATATTTTTGTATAATCAATTAAATAAATTTAAACTTTTGGAATTTTCTGGATTGGTTATATTTTTGTATTCATAATAATAATTTAATAATAATTTTATTAAATATCATATTATGGTTTAATAATATAGAACCCTTAAATGGTTCTATAAAGAACCATCTAACTTGGATTCAAAGAACCATTTGGGGTTCTATTTATGTGTCAGGGTTGCTGCAGGTAGCTGAAGACGAGGACAAGGGCGTCAATATAGTAGATTTATTAAACAAACTTCAAAACATCCAAAAACAAACGAGAACAAAAGAACAGAACTCCAGGACTTCAGGGTTAACATACAACCATACATTGACGACGATCGACAAACACTCAGGGAAAACACAGGGCTTAAATACACATGGAATAATAGAATAATTAACAGAACACAGGTGATAAAACTGAACACAAACGAGGAGCGGGAAAACTTAACAGGACTAAACCAAAAATCACACAAGACAGGGGAAAACAAGATCACAAAAGATAACTAAACACATAGAATCGTGACAGTACCTCCCCCCTCCCCGAAGGCGCGTCCTCGCGCCGTATAACATCCAAAGGGGTGGGAGGGTGGGCGCCCTGGAGGCTGACGAGGGCATGGTGCAGGTTGCGGGCGTGGCCACGACGGTGCAGGCTGTGGGCGTGGCCACGACGGTGCAGGCTGTGGGCGTGGCCACGACGGTGCAGGCTGTGGGCGTGGCCAAGGCGGAGCAGGCTGTGGGCGTGGCCAAGGCGGAGCAGGCTGTGGGCGTGGCCACGACGGTGCAGGCTGTGGGCGTGGCCACGACGGTGTAGGCTGTGGGCGTGGCCAGGGCGGAGCAGTCCCTTCGGATGGCCACGGCGGTGAGGACCCTTCGGGTGGCCACGGCGGTGAGGACCCTTCGGGTGGCCACGGCGGTGAGGACCCTTCGGGTGGCCACGGCGGTGAGGACCCTTCGGGTGGCCACGGCGGTGAAGACCCTTCAGGTGGCCGTGGTGGTGAAGACCCTTCAGGTGGCCGTGGTGGTGAAGACCCTTCGGGTGGCCATGGCGGTGCAGGCTCTTCAGGTGGCCACGGCGGTGAAGACCCTTCGGTGGCCGGTGGCCCCGGGCCAGGCGGTGAGGACCCTTCGGGTGGCCACGGCGGTGAGGACCCTTCGGGTGGCCACGGCGGTGAGGACCCTTCGGGTGGCCACGGCGGTGAAGACCCTTCAGGTGGCCGTGGTGGTGAAGACCCTTCAGGTGGCCGTGGTGGTGAAGACCCTTCGGGTGGCCATGGCGGTGCAGGCTCTTCAGGTGGCCACGGCGGTGAAGACCCTTCGGGTGGCCACGGCGGTGAAGACCCTTCAGGCGGCCGTGGTGGTGAAGACCCTTCGGGTGGCCATGGCGGTGTTATTTTTTCAGGCCTCCATGGATCTTTGGCCGGCCACGGCGAAGGCGTATAGCCCCCCCCCCAAAATTTTCTTGGGGAGAAGGACAGGTTCAGGAACGGAAACAGACTTGACATCAACGGGCGCTGGGTCAACGGGGTCTGGGTCAACGGGCTCTGGGTCTGGGTCAACGGGCTCTGGCGCTGGGTCAACGGGCTCTGGCGCTGGGTCAACGGGCTCTGGCGCTGGGTCAACGGGCTCTGGCGCTGGGTCAACGGGCTCTGGCGCTGGGTCAACGGGCTCTGGGTCTGGCGCTGGGTCAACGGGCTCTGGCTCTGGCGCTGGGTCAACGGGCTCTGGCTCTGGCGCTGGGTCAACGGGCTCTGGCTCTGGCGCTGGGTCAACGGGCTCTGGCTCTGGCGCTGGGTCAACGGGCTCTGGCTCTGGCGCTGGGTCAACGGGCTCTGGCTCTGGCGCTGGGTCAACGGGCTCTGGCGCTGGGTCAACGGGCTCTGGCTCTGGCGCTGGGTCAACGGGCTCTGGCTCTGGCGCATCATGGGTCTCGGAACTGGACGGGGCCAGCACATCATGGGACTCGGAACTGGACGGGGCCAGCACATCAGGGGACTCGGAACTGGACGGAGCCAGCACATCAGGGGACTCGGAACTGGACGGGGCCAGCACATCAGGGGACTCGGAACTCGATGGGGCCAGCACATCAGGGAGCTTGGGGCTGGATTCATGCTCTGGCGGGCAGGTGACGGTGACGGGCAGGTGAACCTCAGCTTCGGCAGCCATCTTTTGGGCTAATCGCACTGATATCAGCGGGGGATCAGTCATACAGGATATCAGCCGGGGAAGTCCAGGGACCGATCTGGTGGCAGGGCTGATGCGGAGTGCAGGCTCTGGCGGGCAGGCGATGGGCTCAGGCTCTGGCGGGCATGTGATGGGCTCAGGCTCTGGTGGGCAGACGATGGGCTCAGGGCATACCGGACTTGGATTTGGCTGGAGTGGGAGATCTTCCAAGTGGTAGCTGGATCCACAGGCCCACAGCGTGTGATCCAAAAACTCCAGGAAGGATAGATTGAGGTCCTTCACCAAAATTATCTGGGCGAGAGGGTCCACCCCAGAAACTTTGCTTCAACTCCTCCTCATCCCATCTCACATCATCATACAGGTCCATATAAAGTCTTGCATATTCTTCCAGGGAGCGTTCGCCTTGAAAGAGGATTGGTGTGTGAATTGGGTTCACCTCTCTCCTCTGGTTACGTCTCCTCTGGCTCATCTTCTGTTTTTGGTCGATCGTTCTGTCAGGGTTGCTGCAGGTAGCTGAAGACGAGGACAAGGGCTTCAATATAGTAGATTTATTAAACAAACTTCAAAACATCCAAAAACAAACGAGAACAAAAGAACAGAACTCCAGGACTTCAGGGTTAACATACAACCATACATTGACGACGATCGACAAACACTCAGGGAAAACACAGGGCTTAAATACACATGGAATAATAGAATAATTAACAGAACACAGGTGATAAAACTGAACACAAACGAGGAGCGGGAAAACTTAACAGGACTAAACCAAAAATCACACAAGACAGGGGAAAACAAGATCACAAAAGATAACTAAACACATAGAATCGTGACAATATGAAGCGGGTGATAGAACCAGAACCATTTCTTTTAAGAGTGTACTAGATCAAGAAAATATGATCATATAACACCAATTTTATCATCTCTACACTGGTTACCTATAAAGTTCCGTATAAATTACAAAGTATTACTATTGACTTATAAAGCTCTAAATGATTTAGCACCTGTGTATTTAACAGACCTTCTATCGCCCTACAATCCATCGCGCTCTTTAAGATCACTAAATTCGAGGCTTCTGGTCATTCCTAGGAATATCTAAGTCTACTAAAGGAGGGAGAGCGTTCTCACATTTATCTCCTAAACTCTGGAATAGCCTTCCTGATATTGTTCGGGACTCAGACTCGCTGTCCCAGTTTAAAACTAGATTAAAGATGCATCTCTTCAGCCAAGCATTCACTTAATGCTTACCTTTTATACTACTTCTGAATCAGTTCGAATGCATTAATATTATGAACATCAGCTATGCTAATTATTTCCCATCTGTCTTTCTGCTGTTATCTCGGGACACTAGTCCCGAGGTAAATAGCGTTCGTCAGCTCCAGTTTGTATCCAGCCTCTCACGGAGACTTCAGACGGCCCAACACCTGTGATGAGACGACTAAACGCCTGTGGAGAGACGACTCCACGCCTGTGAAGAGACGACTCAACGCCGGCGATGTTATGCCCTAAATTAATACATGATTAACTAACTGTATCTTTGTACTGATGGGGGTGGATTGAAATCCACTGCTGCTTCAATGTATATGTAATGATGAGTAATTATAATCAAATTATTAATCAATATTTTTCTTTCTAAATATTAAATGAGTTGAATGATTTCTCTAGGCTTCTGAGATTTCACTTTGTTATAGAAGTTACCAGTATAATTACTGAAATATTCTTTTCATGTATTCCTTAATGTATGTATTTGATATCTGAATGCAGTAACAGTGCTTGCTTATTTATCCCAGCTTCCAGAAATGAAATAGGGACTTGTTTTGTGTTTGAGAAAGATCTTCAACGTGTTAAAACCTATAGTTTAATGGACCATTTCTTTGTTAAAGCCTTACTTTCCAGTTATACTAAAGTTAAGAGAAAGAACGCATTATCTTGATGTTTTGAGATGACTCTCATGTTTATAGTTTGAGCCTGGCTAAATCCAACCTTGGAAAAGCTGTGTGGCGGTGTGTGTGTTAGTCTTCTTGGTTACAGGTTTAGGAATCACTGGCATTATTGGAGATTGAGTGAATTGTTGTTCGAGACATGCTGGCGCTCAACACCCCAAATCTGCGACCTGGAAGGTCATGACGTGGGTCCGAATGTGTCAGATGCATAATCGATGGAGATATGCTTCCGTCTGTCTGTATGTGTGTGGAAAATTACTGTGTTTATCTATTTCTAAGCCAATGAGAACCATTCAACCTGTAAGCAATGACGTTGCTTAGACCTTGAAAATGGTATAACTGCTGTGATCTTTGTAACTGTAAGCGGGGGGCCTACGAACTCCTGTGTGAGTCTTGAAGCTGACTTCTGCTGATGAAACTGCAAACTATCTTCAGTAAAACTTTCCTTTAATTTTTTATAATTCTGACTCCGGGTCTTCATTCTTCATATCTGGTCCTGGGTCTTTGACTGTAAACCCCTTACAGTTATGGTGGAGGATGCGGGCAATTATTCTCGGTGACACCCCTGGCAAATCAACAAACAAGGTAGTAAGCTTTTTATTATTTGTTAGGGCTGTCTGACTGGAAGAGATTTTGAAGGAGAGCGGGAGAGCCTTCACTCCGATGAGGCGAGTGAAGGAGTAAGTTAATTATACTGCTGACAGTATAAGTATAAGTCGCTGAGAGCGTCGTTAAGGGTAACGGCAGCAGACAGTGCAAGCGAAGCGTGCTCTGTGGGGGCCCCGCTGGGCATTACTGGTGTAGCACCACCCCAGCAGAGTACGTCCCTGGGCTGGAGGTCCAGTGGCACCGTAAACCTGCTCTATCTCTTCCATCTCAGATAGGGGATCCCCGAACTTAGTGAAGTGAATCAGTCAGTTAGGGATACTAACAATAATAGGGTTGTTTGCCAGGGATGCATCAGGAATGATTCCGAGAGAAAAATTAAAAAAGTTGTGACCCAAATTGGCGTGGACCAGTATATGTAACTGTGATTTTGGAGTATACTTTGCAGTTTCATCACGCCGAAGCCAAGCTGTGTTGTTCAAAGATCGCCGCCTCCATTTCTGCAATAACTTCAGGTGAGTATGACCCATGATTAAGATATGGCAGAAAAATGTAATAGCCTAACATGATCAGTAACCTGAACAGTCCTGAAACAAATAGTGAGACAGAAAAGCAAACGCTGTAAGCAGCTGTGCTCTGAAGCCCTCACTTCAAAGAAATTTGCAGAAATTATGAAGTTAAATGGTAGTCAGGGTTTTGATTCTGATTGGAAATTTAAACAACTTGACTGGCTACAAACAAACAAAGAAACTGAAAATTTTAAATGTTTAGCCTCGTATTGCTTACGATGATTATAAAAGCAAGTGAAAGAAATTCTGGGTCAGGGATAATTTTCCTGGACAAGTGACTAAAGTTAAACAGAAACTTTGAGAAAACAACTTCGAATATTTTGAGCATTTCGATGCAGCTTATGAAAATTAATGTTGTGCCAATAATAATGATGAAGATATGATTCGTCTATTGTTGTATCTGCCACTGGTTGACTGTAAAAGAATATGGAGCACTGCTTATCAGTGGCTCTGTTTACATTCCTAAATGGGACACACTGCTTCAAGGGTGTGCAGTAAGTTAGAGCAGACGGAGCGTGTTTTAATTATGGTCAGCAGGACCATTTAACATGTAAATGCCCACTGAGAAGGTGTTTGAAAATGTGACAGTGACACATTTCTGGTAATAATGCAGGTTTGAAAGTAGATCAGTGTTTAAGTGAAGACGATATTAACATTTTCGTCTGAGAGAGAATAAGAGATAAAAACAAGGTCAAAAGATTAAAGTCTTAAAGTGAATCCTTTTGAAAAGATCTATAATAGTAATTTTTATAAGTGAATACAGTTTGATGTAAAATTATGGATAATGACTCCAACAAATGTGAATTGCAAAATATATAAAAGTAACTAAAAAGATGATTGTGTTTTAATTAAACATTTTAAAAAGGGTTTAGATTATATAGAGAGACTAATCTCACAGATGATTTATAATAACTACAAAAGATGTATCACAAGCAGAGAGTACTAGCCTCGTCAAAGTTAGTGTGAATCCTGATTGGAGATTGATAAACTCCTAGGAAAAAAAAAAAAAAAAAACTTTGAAGACATATTAAGCTATGGTAATTGAGAACTTGACAATTAAAATTGAGATGAAATGTGAAATGTTATTGAGAGCTAGAATAATTATTTAAGATTAAATAAGCAGAGGCAGTAGGTTACTGAATTAACAGTTGATAAATGTAAAATGTAAAAGGCATCTGATTAAACAAACAGCTTGAAAACTGTTGACCATGAAAGAACTAGAAGCTGATGTTTTGCTTTCAAAAGATAAGTTTGTTATTGGCTGTAATGAAACAGCTCGCTTATCTGAATCTGATGTGTGCTGTGGCTGTAAACAGCCAGTACGACAGATACTCAATCTGAGTGGAAATTTGTAATGTCTAAATAAAGACAACTATAAAATTATGTTTATGTGGAAACAAATGTCATTTCTGGCAAAGATGCCTTAAGCTGGGATAGTTAAAAGATGATAGATAAAGTTTAATGATTTTGTTGAAGTTAGAAGTTTATGAGAGAACAGTGTACCAATCCTGAGTGCCTCAGAGTCTCTCTCAGTCAATCTCAGCTAACAGGCTGTTATCTGACCCTGTGTCATAAGTAATAATAAGCTATTTATAGTAAAAGCACAGTGTTTCAGTTGAAAAATCAGACACAGAGATGTTAAAAGAAATCATTGCCATTCATAGAGCAATTTGTATTTGTGAATGTTTTAAATGTAAAACTGAATGACTTTAAAGAAGTCTTTAAAATAATAATGCAGACCTTAAATGATGGAAATAACATTTTTTAATATTTTATTTTAGGACCAGTAACTTCTTTGTCTTATCTTAAGTCTCCACCATTGAAACAGGCCCGATGGCTACGGCTAAAGATGTACAGTAACAGTACACTGAATGTATGGTTGTGAACTAAATTCACTGAGGATAATCTAAATAGCTAGGTTGATGATTTTAAGATGGTTAATGGATTTTAGTGATTAAATACTGCTGTTATTAACCTGTCTCCCTGTGTAAACACTATTAGGCAATCAGAATGGCTCTGGTGACTCTTGAACGTGCCTTTCCTAAAGCTCCAGAAAACAGCTGAGTTCTGTTAAAGTAGACTGATTTGGTATTGGGAAAGAGCGGTACCAGTGGGCACGAGATAATCACCCCACGACGGGTAAGACTCTCTTTGGCCAGACAGAGGGCAACCTAAGCCAGGGGATTATCGTAAAGTCACTGCGGACTTCCTGAATGGAGGTGTGTTATTGAGACAGGTATGAGAGTTGAGCAGGAGCTGTGAGGCCAGCAGCGTCCTTATACCGTTAAGGGGAGATGACGCTGTGACGAGTTACGGCAGTCTACCCCATAAATGCAAAGCTCCTCTATACCACTCACCAGAAGAAACCGCATTAATTGTATGGCTTTTTTTCATTGTGACAAGTATCTGCAATTATGCCAGGGGACAACACCCTGAGGAGAGGAAAATTAAAGATAAAGAGCTAACGGGAATGGGCTTTCAAGAGACAGCTGAGAAATGAGGGGATTGCCATTATTTGTTGTGGAGACAGGAACAAAACTTTTTATGTATTGGCTGCCTCATGGGCAAGAATAAGAAAATTTATAGAAGTGTTGATTTTGAACTAATATGTTTTAACTCCTGAAGGTCGTTTGACATGGTGGGTGGCTAAAGAAGAAGACAGTTTTTGATTTGAGAAAAGTCTGGATAACAAAATTTAATGGTAAAAGGATAGTGATTAATTTAATGTAATTATTATTTGTTATTAAGAGAGAGAGACTGTTTGAGTGGAGGAAGGGATGGCTGTGTCTGTCTTTCTGTTATTGGCCTGCTAAAGCAAGCTGAAGCAAAATAATAAGGAAAATTAAACAAAACAACCCAGCTGACTTGTCTAAAAATTTAATGAATAATGAACAAACATGCTTTGCAACTGGTTAAGAGACCACTTAAAATTAGGTAAAAGCTACAGAAAAATGTGAAGTTTAAAATCTTATTTAAAATTTAAATCTTTTTAGCAATAATATATAAAAGAAAGAGTTAATATTAAAAAGCGAACATTGAAAATGAGCAGTTAACCTGCTTGTCCAGTATGAGTGTGTGTGATGGTGACTGCACTTTATGTCGTGTATGTGTTAATACTATGATTTTGTGATATTGTGTCATTAACCTCTGGAATGAGGGTTTTATCATTACAGATGGGTTAAGTGAAACGACAAACTTTAAAGAAGTCAATCTGATGAAAAGACAATGCAGAACATGGGACGAGCTTTAATTGGATTGGTTTTCCAGCTCTGTCTGCTATTGGTAATTATGACTTTTTTGTCATGTATGATGTTGATTTGAATTACTCTCTGGATTAGTATTTAAATTGGAATTGTGAAGTTGAAGATTGCCGTCCATTATGGGGTAAAAACTCTTGTCTAAATTCAACTGAGGGTCTAAATTTAAATAGACAACTAGGTGGGATCATAATGGTAAATGTAAAATAATAGATTTGACGGCAGAGAGACAAAGTGACACATTGGCTAAGTCACTATCCAAATTATCCAGAGTGAGCTCCCTCATTTTTATGAAAGGCCGGTGGGCGAACAAAGGAGGAGTGGATAATACTTCTAAAAAAAAAAAATAATAATTTCTAACTCCATTAAATGGATGTATGACATTAGATGTCCAAGAAAACTTTTTTAGTTTTAACAATTTAGTTAATAAAGGTTAAATGAGAAAGCAGCTAAATGGCTGTCTTAGGGGTTGAGATCTGAGTAACATAATATTTTGGTTTCTGCACAACTGTAAAGATAAGTGGGACTGAGACAATACTGATAATATTTTTTGCATCTTTAGACTAACCTTTTGATAGAGAAATAGTGTGAGAAGTAGTTATAATGAAAAATAAAGTTAAAATTAATGATAAGAAAACAAGGGTATTGAAGAATTATTAAAATACCAGGACTTCCCTAATGAGGGAACTTTAAGTGTTGTTTAACTTTTAGTTTAAGACATGGGTGAGAGACTCATGGGAAAGATGGAAGAAATATAGAAAAATGTATGTTATGAAAATAAAATTTCTGATAGAAATTATGGAAGTCAAATTAAGTTTAAATGGTATGAAAAGTGAGTTTCAGAATAAAAATGAGCCATTATATGATTAACAGGGATTAACGTGATATAAAGATAAGGAATTAACAAAAGCTTTATTAAGCAGAATGGGAGAACAATACTATATTTTAGTGGTAAAATAATGATTGAAATGATGATGTGAATTTGTTTTATTTTATTTCTATTTTTGAAACAATCAAAAAGGGTATAAGATGTTATACAATTAAAATGGTACATGCTATGTGACCGTCAACTTAAGAATAATTTCAGTAAAGACTTAAAGTGCTCTTAATTATTAATATTTTATTCTTTGTTGTTTATTTATTTTATTTTATTTGACAACCATTGTGTTTTGAACCTAACGGGTCTATAAAAGGGTTAGTGAAAATAATGGACTAACCATCCAACTTCGTTTATAATAAAAGGATTTGAAAATTATAGTTTTATAAAAACTGGTTCATATATTCGTGTATTTATGATTGTAGACAATGTCTGTCTTTAATATCTGAGGAGTGACTGAGGGTTCGATCAAGGTCGAGAGTACAGGAGCAGTGTCTTCTTATTCAGCCCGGCTTTTTGGATGTTAGATATGCACTTGTTCTGTAATCAGTGTTGTTGATGATAATACCAAATTAGTAAAATGTAAAGACAGCTATGTCCAAAGGTTCTGGAGAATAATATACTATCTTGGATATGAGGATAATTTGAGGGATATTTTGTTCATGTTAAGTCCTTGAAGGAAAAAGATATTGTCTGTTTTATAAAAAAAATTTTTTTAAACCTGACAGAGCAGCATGGGTCAGAAACTTAACATTTTGAAGCAGCCTTTATTGATAGACCAGATGTGGTGGTATTGGACCCCACATTGGTCTAAAACGGGGGACTGATGGGGGTGGATTGAAATCCACTGCTGCTTCAATGTATATGTAATGATGAGTAATTATAATCAAATTATTAATCAATATTTTTCTTTCTAAATATTAAATGAGTTGAATGATTTCTCTAGGCTTCTGAGATTTCACTTTGTTATAGAAGTTACCAGTATAATTACTGAAATATTCTTTTCATGTATTCCTTAATGTATGTATTTGATATCTGAATGCAGTAACAGTGCTTGCTTATTTATCCCAGCTTCCAGAAATGAAATAGGGACTTGTTTTGTGTTTGAGAAAGATCTTCAACGTGTTAAAACCTATAGTTTAATGGACCATTTCTTTGTTAAAGCCTTACTTTCCAGTTATACTAAAGTTAAGAGAAAGAACGCATTATCTTGATGTTTTGAGATGACTCTCATGTTTATAGTTTGAGCCTGGCTAAATCCAACCTTGGAAAAGCTGTGTGGCGGTGTGTGTGTTAGTCTTCTTGGTTACAGGTTTAGGAATCACTGGCATTATTGGAGATTGAGTGAATTGTTGTTCGAGACATGCTGGCGCTCAACACCCCAAATCTGCGACCTGGAAGGTCATGACGTGGGTCCGAATGTGTCAGATGCATAATCGATGGAGATATGCTTCCGTCTGTCTGTATGTGTGTGGAAAATTACTGTGTTTATCTATTTCTAAGCCAATGAGAACCATTCAACCTGTAAGCAATGACGTTGCTTAGACCTTGAAAATGGTATAACTGCTGTGATCTT
Organism: Chrosomus eos; assembly: GCA_036326025.1. Classification (NCBI taxonomy): domain Eukaryota; kingdom Metazoa; phylum Chordata; class Actinopteri; order Cypriniformes; family Leuciscidae; genus Chrosomus; species Chrosomus eos. The sequence continues at coordinate 27,735 of JAZAVI010000893.1, forward strand.
TGTAACTGTAAGCGGGGCGGCCTACGAACTCCTGTGTGAGTCTTGAAGCTGACTTCTGCTGATGAAACTGCAAACTATCTTCAGTAAAACTTTCCTTTAATTTTTTATAATTCTGACTCCGGGTCTTCATTCTTCATATCTGGTCCTGGGTCTTTGACTGTAAACCCCTTACAGTACATTTCTGAAATGCACTTTCTGTAAAGCTGCTTTGAGACAATGTGTATTGTGAAAAGCGCTATACAAATAAACTTGAATTGAATTGAATTAATTTTTCATGAAAAATTTTTTTTGCTCTGTTTTTCTGAATTAACGAGTTAATTATCTCAGAATTATGAGATACATTTTTCTTGCAAAAAATTAGTTCACTCTGTTTTTCTGAATTAATGAGTTACTCATTATTTTGAGATAATTAAGTCATTAATTCAGAAAAACAGAGCAAAAACTTTTTTTCCATGAAAAATTATCTTGTTAATTCAGAAAAACAGATGTATCTGATAAAAATATGCTTTGTATATGTATATGTATATGTATGTTCCTTGCATTCTTTCTCACACCTGAATGAAAGGCTCATTATTATGCAGGGTCTTTGTTAGAGTTGGGTACCGAAACTCGGTGCCAATAGGGAACCGGTTCCGACGTAAACGGTAGCAACCAGACCGAATAAGAACGAAAATTTCGGTGCCTGATTTTGGTGCCTAACTTCATTAATAAGCACACACACACACACACACACACACACACCCACACACACACACACACACACACACACACACACACACACACACACACACACACACACACACACACACACGCAAGGTCTCTCAATCTCTCCCTCTCCGCCGACCGCCGTGCGTGCGCTACACAGTTTGGAGCACAGTTTCTCTTCTGACCAAGTGGCAACCTCCCCGTCTCTCTCTTGAAACCAACACGGAAGTGAGTTAAACTGCAATTCATTGACTGGCCGCTTGAGGCTGGCTGCAGAAGTGAGTCAAATCTGTATCTCCCCATGTTAAAAATACCAACTTCACAGCAGAAAAAAACATGTTTACAGCCTGGTTCTCTAGTGGCTTTGGTCTATACAGCTAATTTTGCCCTTCATAACAACTGTGAGGGGGTGAATTATTTTATAACTCATCCGTTTAGTTGATTAATATTTAAAGTTCTGCATAATTAAGGGTGGTTCCACTTTTGAGTGACAGGTGGATTCCCCGCTGCTGTCGTTAGTCGTCATTAGCCGTGTGTCTGCTGTCTGTTAGCCGTCACGTTACCTCAGCTAATTTATCGTAAAAATAAATACATTCCAGCCACTAATCTTAGCATTTCTGCCGTGTTTGTGATTTTTCGGGATTATTTCACAATTATAATGTCTTGCTGTGGCCTGTGGGGTTAATTGTATTAACAGACCGTCAAGAAGACAGCAAATTTTAGCTGCTGGACTTGCCATCTCTGCAGTGTTTGTGCTTTTTTTCGGGATTATTTCATTCAATTTAATACACCCATTACTTCACCCATGCCTTTGGATTCCGCCGTTGACGTTGAGTATCGTTTGAGAGAACAACCAGCGCTATTTGAGTTGTTTTCCTCTGTGAACATGCACTAATGGATGTCTGACAATTTCGTTGCTTGTTGGATTTTTCAGATTTAAAAACGTCAATAGATATATAAAGGCTTGTTCTGCTCTCACGGAACAGATCAGATTATACTGATAATGTACAGATGAAATCCTGCAGGTGTCGGTGCTTTCTCTGTCCATGCAATAAATGCACATCCTTGAATGGGCGCGGATTTATAGCGCGCATTAACTTGAACTTCATCGGTAAGTTAATATATCTATGGTTTAACCCATTTGAGAGGCGGCCAAAATCAGAATTTAAAATGGACTGAATAAGCTCTCTACGAACTTGACGAGCGATGCCGCGCTGACGGACCAGACTGTAAAAAAGGAGTGACTGACATGTAACGTTATGCACATAAATCACTGTCTGTCACACACACATAATATTAAGTTACTGCATAATACATAGTACAGAATCACGATACGATACACAGTCTCACTTGTAGCCATGTCTTTTATTTGGTAACACTTTATTTGAAGGGGTGTGCATAAGACTGACATGACACTGTCATAAACATGACACAACACCTGTCATAAACATGAAGGAGTCTTTATGAATGTTTATGACTGTTGTCATTAAGTGTCATTCGGTAAATTATGACACTTTCAATGCAAAGTTGACATTGTTTAAAATGTCTTTGTTATGACAACTTGACATTAACAAAGACAAAAATGTCTTTGTTATGACAACTTGACATTAACCGAGAAATCCTAACCTGTCAACCTGTCACAACTTTGGCCGTCATGACACCATTATAACTGTGTCATGAATATTTTACTTGTCCTCAAGTAAAGTGGAACACATTGTACTAGTTATAAAGATGTCATTAAGGGTTATTACCCTGCAAAATGCTTGAAGTTTGATAATTAGACCTGTTATGACATATTTGTGACAGGTTGACAAGTTATGATTTCTTGGTTAATATCAAGTTGTCATAACAAAGACATTTCTGTCTTTGTTAATGTCAAGTTGTCATAATCAAGACATTTTTGTCTTGGGTAATGTCAAGTTGTCATAACAAAGACATTTTTGTCTTTGTTAATGTCAAGTTGTCATAACAAAGACATTTTAACAATGTCAACTTTGAATTAAAAGTGTCATAATTTACCGAATGACACTTAATGACAACAGTCATAAACATTCATAAAGACTCCTTCATGTTCATGACAGGTGTTATGTCATGTTTATGACAGTGTCATGTCAGTCTTATGCACACCCCTTCAAATAAAGTGTTACCAACTATTTTAATATTTCGAAGGGCAAAAACAGGAACTTTTAATTGGCTTTACATCATCAACTGTCACTTTAGCGCGAGACCCTGTGCAGTCGCAGACTTGATAGTGTCATTAGCATATAGCATTAGCTCCCAATCCTAAGCTAACTCGATCACGTCGAGCTAGGTGGGCGTGATTTCAGATAGCCAGGCTCCTAAGATCCAACCAAGCCCCGCCTCTTTGCTACGCGAGGTGACGCGAGGCCAAGATGGCGACGGCCGGCTCCGCCCACTTTAGGCTTCAAAAATGCTCTTCAGAAACCTACGGGTGACGTCACGGACACTACGTCCATATTTTTTTACAGTCTATGCTTCTGACTCGCATGCGCACTCTTTCTCGCAAGGTTTGGCTGCATTTCACGTGTAAAATTACCCGTCCGAACGCCCTCTGGGTGTGCCGATAGTCTGAATCCCATATTCATTTCATGTGACGTCACACAGTGGAGCGGCCGCCATTTGTAGGACCGAATTGCAACATGCCGTCTATCTGCTGTGCTGTAAACTGTGATAATAGGGCATAACTGGGGCATTTAATACAACACTAAATCATAAATCAGATATACCTATACAACAGTGTTGTGCCTGAACGTGTTCAATTAACGATAGTTCATGAACTCGTTCATATTTTGGGCGAACGTGAACTGAACGTACTGAATTACTGCCTGATGAACGTTACTGTGAACGCACGCTCGCTCAGTTTAACTTCGTTCGGGTGCCAGATTTCTATATAGCCTTCCAGGCGAAAACCTGGCTAAAACACACCATAAACAGGCCTTAATATGTAGCTAAAAAACCACCCAATCTGGCAACATCAGCCACAGCCACAGCCACAAGACGGTGTGGTGTGCGCGAGTCACGAGAGAACACTGTTTCTGCACCACTGATCCAGAGTCAACAAGCACTTTCATCACTTGATTTCAAAAACAACACATTTCAGCGTGCTAGATCACCTCTTATTTTACCTTTATTTATTTGTATTGGTACATCCGTGCTGCGAGATGTTTCAAAAGTGGTGGGGACAGGGAGAGGGATAGTGTAGATGTAAAGTTTTTACTAGACTTTAGTCAGTAAAGTAGAGTCAGCAGTTCGTTTAACAGTAAATACGGATCTATACCTAAAGTATCTATTTTATTTAAATACCATTGCTTTTCATCTGTGCTATTTAAGTGTGCAACATATTTCCGATCAACAGGGAGAGATTATGCGATTTAACGCAAAAGTCCTAAAGATGGCGGCCACAACAAAAAAGTCACGTGACTGAAACCCATGAATATAATCAAGCCAATTCATTGGCTGATGGCGCGCGCGCCGCATCGATGCACTTGTCGTCATATTATGTTGGCGCGGGCGCGCCATCTGCTCCTCAGATTTCTCTGCCGAAAAAGGAAGCTGGTCGGCAGCGCGAGGAGCTTGGCAGCGTCTCGTTCCCTATTGAGAGAACATATTACACACCAGTAACCAGAGATGTTCTCTTTCATAGGTTCACTCAACGCTGCGTAGCTAAGAAGCAGTGGATTTGTACGCTGCTGTATCCCGTGCCGTTTGAACTGACGCGCTACAGCGATCTGTCACATTTCAAAGAGCCAAAACGTTATTTATTGTGTGAATCTCGTAAAAATATTGACATAATCTGACAGCTGCGGCTTTGTTCCATATCAAAAGTAACCTTCTCTGTCTTGTCTGTCGTTGTCAGTGTCCTCTTTGTCCGCGATTTTTCTGTGTGAAAAGGGTCAATTGCTTGAGTCTCACGGTCAATGCGTGAGAGTTGGCAGCTCTGCCTGCTAGTAATCTCTATTAATCTCCAGTATTATTACATTGTTTGATACAATATTGTTTCATTTGATATTATGTAAATATGAATTTTTATTTTATATTGGTTTTATTATTACCATATGTTACTTGTATTTATATTGTTTAAAAATTTAAGTTAATATTGTGTCCAGTTTGGCCCTGTAAATTAAAGGGTATTATTTTTTGATAAAGTGTGTGCGGTTTCATTTTCTTAAGTACCGATTTAAGAACCGTTTAAGCACCGGAACCGTTAAAAGGGTACCTATTATGGCATTTAAAATGTTCCTAATAATGTTCTGGGAGTCCCCAACAACAGTTTTACATGCATGTGTAACACTCGTGTCACCCTCAGGTTGAGGTATGCTGGACCAGTATCTAGATTCAGAGGAGCAGTAATAAAACTCACACAGACCACTAAGTGTTTGAACTGCCGGCTTATATTGACAAAAAGTGAGCAATCGTGAAACTTTACTTATAAAGAACACACAATAAAGAAAAAATATTACAATTCACAATATAAAAGAATGGAAAAATAAATAAATAAAAAACAATATCAAATGATTGTTTACCCTTCTTTTTCCTACAGGTTTCCTTCTATTAGCACTAATTCAACCAGTTTTGTTCGTAGTTGTTTTATCCTATTTAGTTAAAAATCTAATAAAGTTTTTAATATTCGCTTTTAGGCCTTAATAAATTTTGGAGTTTAGTTCTTTCTTATTTATTCAGTGGTTTCTAATAGGGCAGTACTATTAGACTGCTTAAAAGTAACCTTTTTGGTTTGCAAATGAAAGATAACCAAATCAACATTCAAAGAAGAAAATAAAAAAAGGAAAATGCACAAAAGGTGCAAAATTATTCTCAAATCTGGGTTCCCCAATTTCTTTTGTACTTTTCCCAAAATTTCTGGTTACCGTCAGTCCTCTGTGATCAACTCGGGCCCAACTGTTGTCAGCAAGACACAAAATGAAACCCGTCTTTACAGTCCTCCCAGGTGGAGATACCCCGGGTTTAAAGGGTTTTCCTTTCAGGTAGCTGATATATCAAAGAGTCCCCCTGTTCTCCTCCGGGTTTGTGTTGGGTGGCCCCCCCATCTTGATGAAATCAACTTTCAAATGTCCCGAAAGAAAAAGCCCTGCCCTGTTTTTTTAAAAGAACATGCACACACAAAGAGGCAAAACACTATTAACACATTTTACAAAGTTTAAAAGTTTTTGCTTGAATCTTCCCTGTCTCCCAACCATGAGATTTTCTAAAAATGGTGGCTGCACTTTTGGGGTTAACGAAAAGGACCATGTGGATTTACATTTCCTTAAAATCCCATCTCATTCCCACTTTAAAATTTAAACCAAAAAATTTACTTCTCATTCATAAAGTTATAAATAAAAATTTCATTTTTCAAACAATACACATCTTTAAAAAACTTTAGGAACTCAACCCAAAACCGTTTTGTCTCGAAAATTTAACCCCAAAAGTAAAAATACTCCAGGTCAATCCCAGAGATGTAATTGGAAAAAAATTTTTTACTAATGTCGCTCCTTTTGAACAAAAAATAAACTTATTTTTAAAAAGCATAAAATCGAAGTTATTTTTTTGTTACTCAAACCCCATCACTCTCAGCGTCACCTCTCGTCTCTTCATCTCGCACATTCTCTCTTTCCCCAAACAGGCCCCGTGCGTTATCCTTTTAAAGGGGGGCCCTTTTTTTTTATTTTAATTTTTTTCTCCTCACTTTTAAAAAAGTATTTTTAAAAATTTAAATTGAAATTTTTTAAGTAACAGAACATAATTTTTTTGATTTTTATTTTGCTCTTATGAGGTTGTTTATTTTTATTTTTAACCTGGGGGGTTTCACCCTTTCCCCCCTTGAACCCCCTTTCCCAAATCCCTTTGCATGATACTAACTGGGTGTTTCTGTTATAGATTTTGGGAACCCGGATCAATAATCGTTCTGTGAGTGAGTTTGTGAAAGCCCAAAATTTAAACCCTTTGGGAAAAAGGAATGGGTGATTGTCACTAAAGGTTCCCCCAAATCAGGGTAAGTGAAACCCTTTTTTCCTTCTCTTTAACTCTTTGGATCTTTTGGAAAATTTAAACTGATCTTCA
>JAZAVI010000894.1:0-67871 GCA_036326025.1 Chrosomus eos
ATCCCTTGAAATGATAGGGGGCCAATTGGGTTTTTTTGGGGTTAATTCCCAAAGGGGTTTTTTTAAAAAGACAAATTGTTGGGGTAGCGCTCTGTGTAATTTAGTGAAGTCCGGGTTTTAAAAGGTTGGAAATTATGTTTGATGAAAAAATTGTTCAAAATTTTTAAAAAAATGACCATTGGACCATTAAGTCAGTAGGGCCCCATTTTTTCCCAATCCCAGTTTCAAAAAACGAGATTGTTACGGTGCGGGAACTATCTGTTTTTTGGCAGAGTACTTTTGTGGGGGTGAGAAGTTAGTACGTAAAACATTTTCCAATACAAAGGTATTTATCTGTGAAACTCTGAAAAAGGGTTTATAGGTAATTTGTAAACTTTAAAAGTCCGCTCTAAGCAGAAAAAATTAAAGCCCCTTTTTTTTGAATAAATTTTTTGGGGAAATACAATCCCAAAAGGATTTTTTGGGGTTTTTTGGGACCCAAAAAATTTTAAAACCAAATTTTTTTTTTTAAGGTTCCTTAAGGCTTTTAAAAGGAAACCCCGAGATGGGCATCTGGGGAAATTTAAAACTAAAATTCTTTTGTAACCACCCCCACTTTTTTGGACGTGACAAAAAAAAGGGATTGTTTTTTTTGGGGATTGAGTTTTGTCTGATTCACACACGCGCCGTTTCCCATTAATGATAAACAAAGGGATGCTCGATTTCCCAAATTTTGCCCAAAAAGGGATGGGCCCAAAAGCACCGCTCGGTCAAGATCACGCGGAGAGGCCCCGGGGTTTTCCCCGCGTAACAAACGAAAAAGTTTTCATTTCCCCAAAACATTTCCTTTTCAACATTCAAATTTAGGAATAAATAAAAAAACCCCGAGGGGGGGTAAACCGGGGTCCCCCCCCCGCAGACTGTTAACAAAACTCTGTACCCAACACAAGAAACAAAATTAAAGGACCAATTTTTGGGTTAAAAAAATTTTTTTAATTCCATTGAATGGTTTTTTGTTTTTGTCTTTCCCCTTCCCCAAATGTGCCCCCGGGGTTTTTTTTAAAGGGTTTAAATCTTATTAATCAATTTTTATGTTTAAATTCGCAAAGGAATGGTTTAAACGTTATCTTACCAGCTCGGGAATCCCGGCTTGGTATGATTGAAAATCGGAAAAAACGTTTTAAATCAAAACTTAACTAAAAAAGGGGATAAAAGCATGTTTTTTTTTTAATCCCAATTTAAAAAATGTATTTTTACAAAAAGTTTTTTTTTTCGCACATGACCCGGAGGGTGTGTATTTTTGCAAAAAAAAAAGTTTGCCGCCACCCCCTCCCCCAAAACCCAATTGGATCGGCAGTTAAAGGGGCTGGTCTGGGCCCCTTCAAAACCGGGGACCCGGGGCTTTTTTCTGTGCATTTTTTTTTAGCCAGGAGTTTTTCCAAAAATTTCCCCGCGAATCCAGCCCGGAGTTCCCCGCGTTTTTCTACTTTTTTTTAAATTTCTAGTTTTTGTTTTTAAAACTACCTCAGTTTGTTTTTTCTTTTTTCGTGTAGTCACGAAGGGAAAACGAGTTTTAGATTTTTTCATCTGGTCGGGCCCGGTTTAAGCGATCGCAACAACTGCCTCCACCCCGGGGGGCGCTGCAGACCTCCCACACGCTTCCTTTGTGAGCAGCGACCAAAAGGGGGGGGAAAAACTGGGAAACGTACAATCTAAAAATTTAAATGCTGTTTAAGGTTGTTAGGGACATCGAAGAAAAAAATTTGGTCTCGTTTTGAAAAAATTTTAAATGCTCTCTCCCCCCCCCCCTCTCTTTCTTCTCTCTCTCTCTCTCCTCCCCTTCTCTCTCTCTCTCTCTTCTCTCTTCCTCTCTCTCTCTCCTCTCTCTTTTCTTTTCTTCTTTCTCTCTTATCTCCAAAATTTGTTTGTGCAAATCTTTTTTTTGTTAATTTTTTTTTTTTTTTTTATGCAAATTTTCTCCTGGTGATTTTAAGTAGTTTATGTAAAACCCCCCTTTTTTTTAAAAATTTTTTAAAAAAATATAATTTTTGAAAATTGGGAAAAAGGGGCCCCTTTTTCCCAAAAATTTTGGAAAAAAATTGAAATGCCCCCCTTATGTTACACAGCCCCCTACTTGATTTTTTAAAATAAAAAAAAGTGCCGTTTCACGGGGAAATTTTAAAAATTTTTTGGGGGACAGAGTGGGATTTTTGTTTTTTCCCCCGGGAAAATTTTGGGGGGGCATAACAATTAAAAATTTTTTTCAATTTTTAAAAATTTTTCCCCCCCCTTTTAAAAAGGGAGAAAAGAATGTTCGGCAACCAAAAAAATTTTTTGGGAAAAAAAAAAAAAAAAATACTTTGGTGTTCGGCCCGGAAAAAATAAAAAAAGGGGGGAAAAAAAATTTGAAACCCCCCTTCCGAACCAAAAAAAGTTTTTGTTTTGGGATCAAATAGGAAAACCCCCCCTTGAGTGAGAGGCACCCCCCCCTTTTAAAAAACCCCCCCCAAAAAGCCCAAAAATTTGGGGAAGACCCAAAAAAAAAGCTAAAAAGTTTTTTCTGTGGCAGACGGGGTTTTTTCTTGCCCCCCCAAAAAAAAACGTCTTTTTTAAACCCCCCACAAAAAAGCCGCCGCGTTTTTTTTTTGGTTTTTTTTTTATAGCAGCAAAAAAGACTTAAATTTTTTTTCCCTTTATTTATGGTCAATTAAAGCGACTAAGAAATATGAAAAATTTAAAAAAATTTTTAAATTTTTTACTTGGTCCCCTTTTTAAAAAGGGGGAAAAAAAAAGTCTCAGGTTACTATTGTAACCTAGGGGTTTTCCCGGAAAAAAAAGGGGGCGAGAGATTTGGGTCGAAAAGGGGAAAAATGGGGGAAAAATCTTTTTGTGATTGCGTCTGAAGCATCTATTTCCCCAAAAAAATCCAAAAAAAATGAGAGAATGGGGGGCCAAAAAGGGGGGGTGAAAAACCCCCGGGGAAACCCCCAAAGGATAAGAAACACTTCCCCCGCTCGCCGGAATTTTTTTCGGGGGGTTGCCGAAGCAAGCCGGGGGGCCGGGACGCAGGAAGTTTTGGCAGGGGGAAAAAAACGTCTGTTTTTTCCCTGTTTTCAGGGAACTATGGTTACAAATAGTAACCCGAGACGGACCTTTATCGAAAAAAAAGGGGAAAAAATTTGAGATGCGTTTTTGAACGACACGGTGGGGGAAAAATGGTTTACCCCCAACCCGGGGCCCCCAAATTTCAAGTAAAACCCCCGTGTCAAATCTGTTGATCTAAGCACTCCACCGGGGGAAACCCCCGGGGAATCCCCGGGGGCCCTACTGTTAAAAAACTCAGAAAAAAGGCGGGGGGGGACCCGCCCCGCTTTAAAAATCTTGAAGAGATACCCCTTTTTAAAAAATTTTGGGGGTTTGAAGCCGCCCCTTTTTTTCCCGGGTTTGGTGAGGTGGACCCAACCCAAAAGGGGAAAAAGGGGGGGGCCCGGGGGAATGTATTTTTTGTAAAAAAAACCCCCGACTTTCCATTACATGTTTTGTTTTTGGAAGCAGGAAGACCTTTCTTGGGGGACCCCAAAAAAAATCAGAAAATTTGGGGGCGGTTTTTCCCTTTTTGGGGGATGTCCAAAATTCATACGTTTTTCCCAAAGCTCGAAAAGGGGAAAAAAAAAGGTGAAAATTTTTTCCCCGGTCCCCCAGTTAAAAAAGGGGGACAGAAACCCCTGAAAAACAATAGGCCCCGGAGTAAAGGGTTTTGGGAAACCCTTTGGGAGGGTTTTTCCCCGTTTTGGATATGGGGAAAGCCCTTGACCACCCCCCGGGGAAAATTTTTAAGGGCAGGGGGGGGAAACCCCAAAGGGCCCTTTAAGGTCACCAACTCTCTTTAGGGCGAAATATTTTTAGGGAAAAAAGTTTTTAAAGTAGGAACTTTTCTGAAAAAGAATTAAGGGCTCAAAAAGGAGCCCTAGAAAGGCCTACTAGAACTACGGGAAAACCCAAAGGGCACCTTGTGCAAAAATTTCAGGCCTCGCCTCAAAAATGCCACGAAGGAAAATTTAAATTTTGGGGGTCTCGACCCAAAAATATACCCCCCACCTTGGGGGGGGGAAGCCGCAATGGCTGCCACTTTTAAAAATTTTAGTTTTTGGGGAAGGGGGCATAGACCTGAAAAAAAAAAGGGGGTCCTGAAAAGGGAAACCGATTATGTGTTGACAAAAAAAATTAAACCCGGGGGTCCCACTGATTTTTGGGGCACCATAAGGAGAAAACTCTCCTTTTAAAAGGGATACAGTTTCTTTTTGCTGGGCTCTGGAGCTTAGGATGGTTCAACAGCCTCAGCTGAAAGACCACTATTATAAGTTGGGCCCCCCCAGGGGCCCCAAAAACCCAAAAAATTCCTAAAAGTTTTGGGGCGAGGGTGAAATATTTTTGCCCCGGCCTGAGACAGAAGGGGGCCCCCCCCAAAGGGGGTCTCCAATGGGGGGGCCCCTTTTTGCAGAAGGATCGGTCCCCAAAAAGATCCGACTTGGCCAGGGTGGTGTACTAGAAAAGGGGGGGTTTTTCCCCCCCCACGGACCCTCCCAGAAAATCCTGGGAGCCTGAGCAACCCCCGGGGGGAAAGGCGTTTTCCCGGTAGCCCCCGGCCAGTCCCCGCCCCCGGCGTCCCGCCCCAGGGGGGGGGGGTGAGTAAGTGAATTTTTAGGGGGGGGCTGTGCGTGTGTTCTGAGACGGGGGAAAAGATCCACCCTGCCTGACCTTTAAAAACCCCCAGATTTTCTTCCCCCGCCTCGGGGGGGAGTCCCCCCAAACCCCTGGGGGCCCCCGCTCCTGCCCCCACGGATGTCTGCTTCCATATTTGGTCCCCCCCTTTTTCACTGCCCCCAAAAAAGAAATACCTTCCCCAAAAGGGGGACAGGAGGAAAATTTTGGGGGGCCCCCTTTTCAAAGGGGGGCCCAGCGAAAACCCCCCCGGCGGTTCGATAAGAGACCACTGGTGTGTTGTCCGTTCGAAAAGGCACATGATGGCCTCTTGGTCCCCGGGGGAAATTTTTTAACATTGAAGGGCCATTAAATTTTTTCCCCAAAGGGAATTTTTTTTGCCAAGAAAAAATGATGGCTTTTTCCAAAAGGGGGGGCCCCCAACCCCCGGGGGGCCCTTTCCCTTAAAGCTCCCCCGCCCCGGGGGGAAGCATCTGTCGAAAACACTAATCGATGGCCCCAAAAAACTCCCAACAAAGGGGGGCCCCGGGGGGTTTAAAAACCAGAAAAAATTTCATATAAAAAAAAAGGGACGAAAGCAATTTGCCCGGGGCCTTGATATGCAAAGTGGGTTTTTTTTCCCGGGGGGGGAAACCCTTTTGGTCCCGAGCCAAAAAAAATTTTTAAAAGGGCTATTTTTCAGCATGGCCAAAAGGGGAAATTTGGGTTTTGGGGGGGTGCTGCAAAAAAAAACCAAAAGTCTCTCGAACTGTTTTAAAAATTTCTTTTCCCTTTTGGGTAGCCTGGCCCCCCTGTGGCTGTTAGGATAAAATTTCCCCCCCCCCACCAAGGGGGAAAAAAGGGTTCCCCTTTTTTTGGAGAAAAAAATACACTCTTTTGGGGGGTTTAGCCTAACCCCAAATCTCTTATGAGCCCCCAAGGGGGCCTCAGGGGGCCAACCGCCCCCAAAAAAAATGATTCCGCTAGAAAAAAACCCCGTCGATATAATTAAAAAAGGGTTTTTCCCCGAAGCCTGATGGGGTAAAGCTTTTTCCATGCTTTTTTTGCCCCCCGGGTCCCCCCCCAAGTTGGCCCGGGGAAAGGAATTGGAAAAAAGATATTGGGGGATTCCCCGCCCTCTAAAGAAAACCCCCCAGGGAAACCCCGGGGTGGGGAGGGGTGGGATATGGAAAAAAAAGCATCCCCTTTTTTTTCTATCGTGGGGGGGAAACCCCCCCCCGGGGTCTGATTTTTTGGGGGGAAAAAATTTTTTTTGAGGGTAAATTTTAAAAAGAACTTTAGTTTTGAAAAAAGGGGGGGAATTTTAAAAAAGGGGAAGGGGGTAAAAGGGAAAAAAAACCCCCCAAAAATTTTTTGGAACAATGAATTTTAATTTTGGGGGGGAAAACCCGGTCTCTCTGAGGGGGGAGTAAAATGTTCTTTAGCTTTTTTTTTAACAGGGCCCCCCTTTTTTTTCCCCTTTTTCCCTTACCGTGCCTCTAGGGTTTTTCCCAAAAATGGGCGCAAACCCCCCCCTTTTTTAATGAGGGAAAAGGGGGGGGAGCCCCAAATTTTGGGGGCTGTATACCTTCTCTACAAAATGAGGACCCAAATTTTTAAATATTTTAAGGGAAAAAACATCCCGCTTTTCCCCCCCAAAAATTTTTAAGGGGGGAAAAGCCCCCCCCGGGGCCCCCTTCTCTGGTGTTTTAAAAAAAGGGAGCCAAAATTTTTGGGGAAAAAGAAAATAAGGCAGGAAACCCAACCCCCCCTGACATACTCCCCAAAAGCCCCCCTCAGGGGGGGGCGGGAAAAACCCCAAAAACCCGTTCCCGCAGCCCTTTTCCTCAGGACTCGCTGGAGAAAGGTGCGCCCCGAAAAAAAACCCGGGTGGTGGCCCGGGTTGGAAAAGGGGGTCTTTTTGGGACCCCCAAAAAGGGGGAAAAAGGCCCCCTTGAAATGGGGGTGTACACCCCCTTTCTTCGGGCCCCGGGGTGTTTTCCCCCCGGCCTGATGCCTAAGATCAGGACCTTTTTTTTTTTTTTTTTTTAAAAACCCAAGCTTTCTTTTGGGCCCAAAGGGAAAAAGGTTTCCCCAGACCCGGGCCCCTTGGTTTTGGGACTTGGGTTTTTAGGGGTTTGGGGGTCTGCCCCCCAGTATTTCATGGAGGAACACGGGGGCGCGCACTCTCTTTCTGTGCCCCTTTTAAAATGTTTTAACTCGAGGTGGGGTGCTCCACCCCCCAAAAAACCCCGGGGGGGGGCTGGAAAAAAGCGAGGGAAAAAATTTTTTTAAATATTTTTTTTTTTATATATTTAAAATTTTTACCCCCTTTTCAAGGGGCCCCATGGAATGCGTCCCCCAAAGGGCCCGAAGGCCCCCAAAATTTTGATAATCCGGGGAAACCCCAACAGATGGCCCCGTTTTAAGCTGGGGGGATTATATATGTTTTTTTTAAACATTCTCCGCGACCTGCTTCCCCCCCTAAAACCCCTTTTTTCCCCAAAAAAAACCAAAAAAATTTTTAGCCCCCTGTTTAAAAAACCTACGCGTCCCCCCGGGAAACGCGGGGATCCCAGCCCCCGAACCCCTTTTTTTTCCCCAAAATAAAAAAGAAATCTAAGGGGTTTTTTTTTTTTCCCCGGGGAAACGGGAGTTTTGAGTAGATTCGTTTAAAAACATTAAACCACACGCTCCCTCGGCAAACGCGAGATTCTTTAGTTTTGGTTTTTTGGGGCAAAGCGGGATTTAAAATTTTTTTTATACTGGCCCAAAAGGGGAAAAATACCCCTTTCCCCCTTTTTTTTTTTTTTGGGGGTTTACCCCGGGGAAAATATCCAAACCGTTTTCTTTCACCCTTAATCTTAAAAAACCCTTTATACGTGGGCTGAAAGTAGTGATAAATACGGTTTTTCCCAATTTTAAATATTCCAGTTTTTTAAATTTAAAAGGAAAAAATGGAAGCCTCGTGGTGGGATTATGGGGATAGAAAAAAGGGAAATTTTGGTGTCAAGTTTCTTACCCCCGGGGTTTCCCTTTTTTTTTTCAGCGGGGCCCTTAAATTTTTAAAATTTTCCAAAAACCCCCGGGACAAAACCCCCACCAGTTATCATTTTACTGGAAAAATAAGGAGGGGAAAATTTTTTTAAATTTTTTCCCCAATTTTGTGTGTTGCTTTCACTTTCAATATTTAAACCCCCAAAAAAACCCCCTTTTTTTTTCCCCGGGGGAAGAAAAAAAAAAGGAAAAAAAGGGCCTCTCTCCCGAGAGGAAAAAAAACCGCAGGGGCGGCTTCCAACCCCGGGGGTTTGGGGGTGGTTTTTCCCCGGGGAAGGAAAAGAAAAAGGCCCCCCGGGAAAAATTCCCCCAAACCCCCCCCAAAAAAAATTTCCCTTTTTCGATCCCCGGGGAAAAAGGGCATTCTCCGCGGGCCCCGGAAAAAAGGGGGGTTTTCCCAAAAACCCTTTTAGAATCGCGACCCCGGCCCCAAAAATTTTTATACAGAGTGAAAGGCGGGGGAGCAAAAAAAAGTTTTTTGGTAGTTTCACTTTAAAAATTTTGTTAGCACGGGGGTTGTTTATCTCAAAAAAATGCCCAAACTGTGTGTTCCCCACCCGTTTAAAAAAAAGCGGGCAGGGAGGAACACACTGTTTGTACATTTGTTTGCCATAGTTTCGAAAAATTTTTTTAAACCCCCCCAACAATAAATAAAAAAGAGGACCCCCTTTTTACCGGTTGTTGCTGAGGCAAAAAGGGAAAAATTTAAAAAACCCGGGGGAAAAGGGAAGGGGCCCCCTTTTTTTCCCTTTCCCCCGGTTTTATGCGTCACCCGCCGGGGGCGCTCATTCTTCTTCCATTGGACTTGTTGGGGGGAGATGTTTTCCCCCCGCAATCACGCAAAAGGCGTTCCAAAGTGTCGTTGACGCATCTCGAAGTTCCCTTTTTTTTGGTTTTTTTTAAAGGGGGGAAAAAAAAAAAAAAAAGGGTTTTGTGCTTTTTAAAAAAAGAAAATAAACAGGGGTGCCTTTTTTTCCTCTGTTCCATTAACTTTTTTTTCTGGACGGGGCTTAAAAAAATCAGCCAATACAATACTAGTAACAGGCAAAAATATTTTTTATAATCATTTAATTGTTACTTTTAAACACTAATTAAAAGGGGGAAAAAAAAATTTTTGTTTATGTAATTTTTTAAAAAGAGAGTGAAAGAGTCTTTTTTCATGGAAAACCCTTATCTGCTAATCCCACGGGGGGAGGGGGGCGCCTATTTTGAATGGGGTTACGGAATGTTTCGTTTTGAACCCTTTCGGACAAAAGGCCCCTTCCGGTTGGGAAAAAAAAACCAAACCAGGCCTTGGGTCATTTTTCCTGCAGAAAAATTTTCCGCTGGGTGAAACCAAACTTGCACAACATAAATAAACTAATAAAGGGAAAAAAATGCGTCTCTATATTTTGGGGCAGTTGGCACAATCTTTGCGCGCGAGCCGATCTTGATCAAGCGGAATGTTACAACCCAATCACTATTAGGATCGGTGAATTTTAAACATTTGGTTACCCAAGTAATAAATCGCTGCGGTTAAGGGAAAAGCATTCAAATTTTTTTCCTTTTTTAAAAGGTCTTATTATATTCTATACGTGAGGGAAAAACCGGGAAACATTGTGCCTGAATAAACTAGTTAAGGTTTTAAAGTCCAAGTAGCAACATTCCCCATGGTTTTAATTAGTAACACTAACTTTTCCTGAAAGTTTGCCTGGAAAGTGAAAGTTTTCAAGTAGGGGGAGCCGGGACGTTTTAAGGGGGAGGATGAAAAATTAAATTTCCTTAAAACCCTCAGTCATGTACGTAAATTTTTCACACGTCGCACCAATTGCCCACCGCCCCCCCAAACATTTTTTTTTTCGTCATCCTTTTAAAATTAAGCCGGAAACTGTTTTTAGGGGGGGGTTGTGAATTTTTTTCTTTTCAGTACTTTTTTTTGTGAAAAGTTGTATTTTTAGTTTATGTCCCCTTAAAATGATTTTTGAAGGTGTATTAGACTACAACATCCCCCTTTTGTGTGTAATATCAGAGTCTTTTATTTTTTAAGGGGGAAAAGGTTTTTAATGTCAGGAGGCGTGTCGGGAGGTTAAACAAGTATTAATCTTAAAAAAATTTAATTTATGTCTTTGGTGGACAATTTTCTTAAAAAAAAAGGTTTTTTAACCAGAAACACTCAATTACCGGGAAAAAATTTTTAAAAAAAAAGGTTTGTCTTTATTACAAAATAGCTTTTTTGAAAGTTTGCAAAACGCGCTTAATTCCCCCTTTTTATTGGGGGACAGAAAATTGTTTTAAATTTTGGAACCTTTAAATTAAAAAAAATGACAAAATTTTTTGTAACTTTTGGGTTTATAAGTTATTTTTGGGGTTTTTTAAAAAAAAACAAGCTTTTGATGAATGTTCTTTAAATGTTATGTTTCATCCGCCCCCCCCCTGTGTTGCAACGTCCCGCTCAGGGGGGCATTGAAACAAAAACACTTTTTGGGTTTAAAGTAAATTTTTACTTTTAAAAAATTCTATATTTGTCCGGGGAAAACAAATGATGTAAGGAACACTTTGTGAAAATTTTTGATCCACAAACAAAATATAAATTTTAACCTTTCTTGAAAACAACGTTTATTGAAAAAGGGGGTTTTAACGTCCCGGCTCCCCCCAAAATTACCATCCTTTTTTTCCAAATTCAAAAAAACAAAATTATCAAATTTTTATTTTTTTTTAAAATATTTTTTAATATATTTTATATTTATTAATATTTATATATTAAAATTTTTTATATATATTTTATTATATTATATATATTTATATATAATTTTTAAAGTGATGACCCAAAAATTTTTGTTCTCCTTTAAAGATTTCCCCCTTTTTTAAACCGAAAGTTTTTGGTGTAGGAAAAATCAAACTTTTAAAAAAAAAAAATTTTTTTTTTAAAAAATAGGACATTTCTCGGGATTTCTTTCTTTTCTGTATTGAAAACGTACCGAACCCCGGGCACCCCTTATGTATCGAACGGGAACCCCTGAATATTGTAAACCGTTAAAACCCCCAATGGGGAAACCCATGTGATCCCGGCAATCCCCTGCAAACCCCGTTTAAGCCCCCCCCGGGGTTTTTTTAAAGTAAAATTTATGTTTTAAACCCCCCCAAAAGTAGGCTTAAGTCTAGGACGTTATTCATTTGTTGGGGGTTTTTTCCAAATTTTTTTTTACTTTTTTTAATCACTTTTTTAGGGTTTTTTTCTTTCGCAGTCATTTTAAAAGGTAAATAGGTATTAAAAAAGGGGGGGGGGGGGGCTTCAAAGATTTTGGCCAAAAAAAAATTTAGTTTTTATTTTACTAATTTTTTATTTTAAGTTATTTTTGTGCTTTTTTAAATTATTTGCTGGAATTGGGGTTAAAAAAAAAAACGGTTAAACAAAGGGTTTTTTTCAATTTTTTTTTTTTTCAAAAAAAAAAAGTAAAAAAAATTTTTTTTACTATTTAATAAAGCAATTGGGGGGAAAAAATTGGCCAAAATAAAGGAAAAATGTGAAATCCGAATTGGGGGTTTGGTTAAATTTTTCCCCTTCGGCCAAGGGTTTATTTTTTTCGGCTTCGGCTTCGGCCCGTTTTTTTTGGTGCAATTCCCCCCTGATAATGATTTTTTTTGGCCACCTTTTTAAAAAATTAATACGAAAAAACGTTTTGTTTAAAATTTTCATATACGGTTTTGGGGGTAGCCATTCCTTTTTGGTTTGTTTTTTGTGTAGTGTTTTGCTATTTTAGCCCGATAATTTATTCCCCTTTTTTAACTTTTTAATTTCCCCAAAAAAATTTTGTCGTACGGCAGTCAAAAATAATAATTTTATTTTCCCCCATATTTGGTTTTTAAAACCTATTGTTTTTTCATATAAGTGGTTATTTTAAAAAAGAAGTTTATTATTTGGTTTAGGGATTTAAAAAAATTTTTTTGGGGAATGGCCTTGGTTTGGTGGGTAAATTTTTTTCCGAAAAAACATTCCTTTTTTGGGGGAAAAAAAAATTCGCCCTTTGTTTGATAGGTCCCCTTACCCAATTTTAGTGTGATTTTCATTTTTAATTTTTTTAAAAATTTAGAAGTTGGCTTTTTTTTGGTCCTTAGATTTGGAAAAAACCCAAAAGGTTTTAATTTTCCCCTTTTAATGGAATTTTAAAAGCTGCAAGCAGGGATGGGGGGCCCCGGGGACAGTAGCCGCGGGGAGTGATCCCGGCCGCATATTTGTTGCAATTCGGGTCTCCCAGTGGGCTGGGGGAATTTGCTAGCTTTTCAACACTGATGAAGGTGTTTCGTCACTTCTTTTTCCCGCAGGGGCGCTTTGACTGTGGGTGAAATGGGGGGATTACATGATTTTGGGGCGGGATTTATCCACATGTAAATTTGGGGGTTTTCGCTGTGGATGTATACTAAATTTAAAAAACCCTTCGTGTTTTTGGGGAGAGGTTTTTTTTTTGATGCCAGCCCGGAACCCCGTTTTTAGAAAATCGCAGTTTTTCCCAATTTTATCGTCATGCTTTAGGGGGAAAAGCGGGAATTTCAATTTTGATGGGCCCCCAAATTCCTGGGGAGTTCGTTAAAGTAGGAGTGTGTAAATCAGCCAAAATTTTAGGTAAATTTAAAAAAAGGCCGACTTCCCTTTTGGGGGTTTTGGGCATCGCTCCAAGAGGCTTTTTTTGCGTCTTTTTAGGTTGATGGCCAAGAAATTTCATCTTTTGGAAAAAAGGGTGGGGGGGGTCTTCGTTAAAGGCCTTTCCCCTTTTTCCAGGGGGCCTAATGAGGGGGTAATTCCCCGGCCCCGTTTTTGTTCAGGGGGGTCTTGTCAAGGTGCCAAAAATTTTGGGCAGTTAGCTTTTTCGCAAATTACCCCAAAAATTTTTTATGGGAAAATCATCGATGCCCGAAACCGCTTGAAACTTTTATGTACCCCCTTTTGACAGCAAAATTTGAATCGATCCAACTAAATCCCCGGAGGAGTTGTCCCCAAAACGGGGTGTTTTAATGTCCCCAAAAAAGGGGCCCCAAAAATTCCCCAAAAAGGGGACTTCCTTATTTAGGTTGGGTTTTGGGGGGGTTTTTTTTGGCTTGATGGATACGGCCCCCCCCCGAATTTGTGCATGTAGGTGAACCTGGAAAGAGGGGTAATTTTTTTAATTTTTGGGGCCTTTTCGAGCCTTTTGCCAAAGCCCATCCGGAAAAACCCACAAATACAAATTTTTTTAAACAGGGCCTACATTGTTTTAAATTTGGGGATTTTTTAGATGTTATGGCCTCGAAAATGGGCTTACTTTGCAAAAAAAAAAAAAAAAAAAAAGGAAAAAAATATTTTCCCAAGTTTAAGGGGGACCTTGGGGCGGGCCCTTAAAATTTTTGATGTCTTTCAGAAAGTGTCTTTATGAGAATTCCCTTTTTTAAATTTAAGTTAGGCCTGGGCTTTAAAAAATTTTTAATTTTGGAAAAGTTGTTTAAATGTGGTATCTACTTTTAAGAATTTTTGTTGTGTCTGCTAGTTGGTGGGGTTTTTATGTCTGTGCCAAATACTTTTAATTTTTTAATTATAACAGTTTTTAAAATTGTTCTACTTTCTTGGCTAAAAAAAAAGGGGATGTGGTGGGGGGAGCTTGAGGAAACCCATTAATCTTAAGCTGGGGGTGGTACCCCTAGGTAATAGGGGGAAAAACTATTAATATCTTATAAATCCACCCAAACCCAAATCTTGAACTTGACCCAAACCAAAGTGTTTAGCCCAAAGAAATTTTAAAAGGATGCCCCACAGATCAAATGCTTTTAGAAGTTTGAAAAAAAGGAAACCCCCATCGTCTTTTGGCTTCTATGTCAAAATTTGTCCTTCCAAAACTTAATTTTATGGATTGCCCCCCCTTTTTAAAATCCTGTTTTTTGGGTTTCAAAAAAATTTGAGATCCGGTTGAAAAGATAAGTGAAATGTAAAATTAGAAATTTATAATCTGAATTTCTAAGTGTTAAAAGGGGCTTCTTTTATCTTAATTTTGTTTTTTCCCAGGTTTTGGGAAAAATTAGATTTTAAAACCTGCTCATTGTTGGTGGAAGCCGCATTTTTTAAAAAATTTTAGTAAAAAAAAATTGTAGGCAGGTTTTCCCTTTAAATCTCATAAAAATGTCTGTAAAAGTCACCTGTGATACCCTCCCCAAAAGGGGGGTTTGTTAAGAGGAGGGGCCCACCCCAATTAAACACCAAATTCTGTAATTGTTATTTGATTTCCCATGTTTTTTTGAAGCTACCCTACTTTTGGGGGGGAAATTGTCTATTTCCGAAAAAATTTTTACAGGCCCTTAGAAAATTTTGGGGTTAAGTGGCTTTTAAAATTTCCGGATTTCTGAAGAGATCAATTTTTTTTTCTGTGACTTAAATTACATCAGCTATAAAAAGGTTGATGCTTTTTTCCCGTTTCTTTTTTTTCCGACCCGAAATTGTTTTAATTTTTTTTTCCCCCTCCCAAATCCCCTTAGCCCTTGATCAAATTTTAAAGGTCCTAGGGCCTTTGCTGTAAATTTCCCCCCGTTTGGTTGGGGTTTTTCTTCGTCTATCGGCCTTCATTTTTTTTTGGCCTTTTTGCAAAAAATTTTAAATGATTTTTTAATTTTTGTTCTTGTTTTTCAGTATCCTTTTTAATTATTTTCTAAAATTGAAAATTTTAAATTGGGTATTTTAAAATTTTGGAAATTCCCCCATTTTTTGGGTTTGCTTTTTTAGCTCCCCGAATGGCATTTTTTTAATTAAAAATTTTTGTTTTCTGGAGTAGTTTTTTTTTTTTTGAAGGCGGGAAATTAAAAACTTCCAAATTTTGTGTGGGGTAAACCCCTTGTTATTTTGGGTTTGATTGTAGAAAATTTAAACAATGACGTTGTGGGCGCGAAAAAATCAGGGGTTTATTATAAACGGTAAATTATTTGTAAAAAACCCCGTGGAATTCTGGTTTTAAAAATTTGTGACTTGACTCAATGTTTATAAAAAGGGGAACACCCCGTGACCAAACTCTTCCCCTTTTGGGGGGCAATTTTGCCCTTTTGAAGTTATTTGGGGGGGATGGCGCCCCGCTGACCTTTAAGGCCGGGGAAAAATAAGCTTTCTCCCCTTGTTTACACCGGGAAAAATAAAATCATCAAAAATTTAAAAGCGTTTCCTTTTAAAAAAAAAATTTTTATTGCTTCTTCCCCTTGCAAAATAAAAAAATTTTTTTTCCCTTTGTCATGTTTTAAAAACCCCTTCATTAAAAGACTTTAAAAAGAGGGGACCTTTAAAATGAATAGGCGGGGAATTAAAAAACAAAAATCAACAAAAAGGTTAAAAAATTTTAAAAAAAAATTTAAATTTTTCCTTTGGAATGTATAAAGTAGAAAAACGTCTGGTTACGTTGAAAAACCCTTTCCCCTGGGGGGGGAACGGGGGTTCTCGGGAGGACGACGAATGGGGTTTGGGATAGAAAAACCCTTCAACTTCGGTATACAAAACGAGCCAATGGGCAAAAAAAATCCTGGGTTGGGAATTTCTACGTAACTCCGGGCCCCCCCCGTGGGTTTTAAGGAGGAAGTCCGCATTAGCAGATATGTTTTTCGTGGGAGCCAAGACTGAGTCGGCGCCCCGCGGTTACAGCGGAAGTGGCAAGGGGAAACGGAAGTCTCCTTTACTCAAAGGGAACGGGGTTACATTTTGTAACCGGGGGCGAACCCAGCTTCCTTTGTTGCATCCGGGGTTCCTTTGGAGGGACGGAATGGGGTTTAAATCAATCACGCCATTCCAGCGTTTCCATTTTCCCCGGGAAATCTAGGGGCCCCGTCATATGGACAAAATGGGACCCCCATTTAAATAGGAAACCAAGGACATGGGGGGGGATTCCCGATATGAAAAATATGCAGATATACCCGCCCAAAAATTTGGGGGGTTTAGAAAAAAATATGACCCGAAGGATTTTACGGGGGGAAAACCCCTGGGGTTTTCCAAGCCGCGGTGGAAAAATTTTAACCCCAGGGGTGGGGAAAGGGGGCTTCCAGGAAGAACATCTAAGGGCTTCAGGGGGGTAAAACATGTGGGGGAGCCCCCCTGAGGGGCCATGCCCGGGAGGCCCTTTTCCCACGCAAGGTACAAAGGCACTGGGTCACGTCGGGGCGGGGAATCAGGGTTTCGGAGGCTCACCTGAGAAAAAATTTTGCACGTATCCAGTCCCTGGAGTGGAAGGCGAGCGCGAAGACCCCTGAGGGGTCCTAACCCCCGGCGGGTTTTAAGCGAGAAAGGGGGGCCGGCTCCCCTCGGAGATTTAGAATCGGGGAAGTTTTTGGGGTCCCCAGCCTGCAGTTTGAATGTCTGTTAAAGGCCCCAAAAGCGGGGGAGGGACCGTCTCATTGAAACCCTTGCCAGCGGGTTTTGGAATTCGGCTTCATAGGGGGGCTTGCCCGAAAAAATGGGGGGGAAACCCCCCCTTTAAGGGGGAGGAGACCCCGCGCTAAATTTTGATACCCCAACCCTGGGGGGGCGGGGCCCCCGGGGACGACGGGGAAGCTCTGCCAGGCTCCCAGGTACTGAACCGGGGGTCATGCGGGGGCAGGCGTCCCCCGGGGGGGGCGCAAGGGGGGAGTAATGGCCCCAGCGGGGGGGCATAGGGCCCGGGTGGGGGAAAATTGGTTCCGCGCCCCGAACGAGGAGGCGGGAAAGGACCGGTTTTTCCCGGGGGGTGCTCTGTCGGGGGTTGGCACAAGGGGTTTCCCCCGGGGCCCCCCCGGGGGGAAGGAGTGGTCCGTTTTCCATTCCTGAGAAAAAAAAATCTTTCTGAGCAGCCCGCTAGGGCCCCGCTTAGTCTGGCGTTTGGGGGGGCGGGGCTGGGGAGGGCTGTGGCCCCTTCCACGCCTCCCCGCGGTGGCCTGGGGGGAGGTTTTCTGCGTAGGAGGGCCCCGGGAGGGGCGGGGGGCCGAGGGGGCCCCCCTCGGCGGGAGCGGTGGGGGTTTTGGGCCCCCTGGGGGTGGAGGCAAGGGGCCGGCGGGGCAAATATTTTTTAAAAGGCCTCAGTTTGCTTCTGGCGGGGGAAAAAAAATGGTGGGCAAAGTCCCCAACCCGCCCGCCGAAGAGGCCGGCCTGGGACGGGGGGCAAAACGACGGTCCCTCGGAATCCCGTTCACCCCGGTTCAGCCAAGTTCTCCGGCCCCATTGGACATCACAAAAAAGGGGGGCGGCGGAACCCTTTCGTCGCCGGGGGGAAGGTCGGCGCGGGCGCGCTATTAAATGACCGGGGGCTGTTGCCCGTGCTGTCTTAAAAAATTTTTGGGCCCGATAGACCTGGAGGGGGGCCTAGCTGCAGAGAGGCGGTCCGCCCGCGGCTCTGTAGGTTTTTGCACCATTTTTGTGAAACCAAGGCTTGGGGAGTTTAAAACCGCCAGGAGGAAGACCCCTGAGGGGCCAGTTATCGAAAAAGGGGTTGGGGCTGAGGGAACCCCCGGTTTACCCACGGGCAGCTGCGCCAGAGGGGAGGAAAAGGCGGCGAACAGGGAGCGGTCCAAAGAAACGGGGTCTTCCGGCTTGAGGATTATATGCCTTCGGGAAGGGGAAAGGTTTGGGGGGTTGCCGTGGGGGGTTTGGGCCCCGGTTGGCCCCCCAAAAAACCCAACATCAGGCCGACGTAGGGAGGGGGTGGCCCCACTCAAGCCTGATGTCGCAGCCCCCCGGGAAAGAAATGGCTGTCATCTCCGGGGATCCGACTCAGGCAAAACCGTTGCCACACCAGGGGTGGCCCGCTGTGCTGAATCTTCACTTCCAGAAGATTCAAACCCACCCTTTTGATGCTGCTACAGACATCAGTTTTTCCTCTGTAGCTTCAGGCCGAAGTAACAAGGGCCACCCGAGGTTAGACCCCCCGGGGAAATCGCCTGTTCAACTAGCGGGCACCGTATGCAGGGGGGTTTTTAGCGTGGACAGGTAGTCGGCGCTTTTTGCCAAAAACCCTAACCCTCCGATCACCCTGGCCACCAGCCGAAGTAGCAAACCCCCGGGGGGCACTAGATCGGGGGGTGTGGGCCCGAGGGGGGCTCTCGCTCTTTCCCAGCTCATTGAGTCTCGACCGTTTTTGCGCGATGGTCATGTTTTTCACAGAGAGAACACGAGTTCATCACGAGCGCCGCCTTGCCTGCTCAATTTTTTTTTTATTTTTTTTTCAAAACCCCTAGGCAAAGCTCGGGGCCCATCAGAGTCCGAAACCGATCTGCCGGACCAGAAGTACCGGGCGAGGGGTTTTTTAAAAAGACGTGCCCCGGTGCAAGCTCTTTTGTGAGAGAGAAAACTCAAGTGTTGAAGCGACCCGGAAAACACACACTTCTGGCAAAACCATGCACAGGGTAAGCGGAAGCCCCGCGCCCCGCGGAAGATCGCCGTCACACCAACACGGGAACTCGTTTGTAAACTGACAAACAGAGATTGGGTGTGGAGTGAAGAAATAAATTGGGCTCCGAAGCGGAAACATATGAAATCCATTTTTATCCCTCCAGTGTGGCATAATTTTTTCCGATGATATCGAGATGATTCATCGAGTGTTTTCGTCTTTTTCCTCCTTTAAACCAATTTACTTGCAGGTTCATTTTTTCTTTTATAAGGGTCCAACTTGCAGCTTTTTTTTTCCATTCTGTTTGGGCTTTTTCCAAAGATCTGTGTTCATCTTTTGAGGTTTTCACCTCGGTGCAGTTTCTGGGACTGTCCTTACAATCTTTGATCCCCTGCAGGTTAAACTCTAACCGCTTTCGCAATGTGGCTATGGTCAGCGTTTCTGCTTTAGATTCTCTTTGAAGTCTGCATCATGTTTTGAGAGGGGCCCAAGCAGCCAGGATTTGCAGCGTTAGATGCCCTCATCTGCATGGGCGCCCCCAGCCATGACGTCGTCTGTTTTTTGACTTTTTTGGTGGTGCTGGTGGTTTGGAAGGGGATGTTGGGTATTTTTGGTACCTTTAATATTCGTTTCCAAACTTTCTGGACCACAGTAGTGTGTGCTTGGAGAGCTTTCAATTTGCATTAGCTTGAGCTTGCCTGTTGTGGTCGGGAATATCGTTCTCCAGGAGGTTGCACATGGTTTCTTACACGTTTCTGAATTTTTAGGATTTGTTCCCCACGGTTTTACAACTGATAATCAGGGGGTTTTTAAAGAGTTATTTAAATTCATTTCGTTATTTATAAAGGTTTTGCTACCCCAGAGCCCATTCAAGAGCGTCTGCTTCTCCGCCATCTTGTCACGCCCGTCCGCCTCGGGACCAACGTTACTTCCTTAAAACAGCAAGGCCCGCAGTAATTGGCGGTGCTGCTTTACTTCCGTGTTTCGCCGGATTTGTGTATATGTTCCTTCTTTTCGTTTTTGTCTTTTTTTCATTGCTTCATTTTATCATTTGTTTCTCCTTTAGACACTCACAAATACAAGCACATTCTCACACACACACACACACACACACACACACAGACACACGCGCGCGCGCACGCAACGTTATGTCTAAACGAAAGTACACGGACGTGGAGGTTTTGGAAATACTTGCCTATCTGTATGTTGTTTAGGTCTGATAAAGTACAGTTTATTTATTTATTTTATATTTATTGTATTATTAATTGTTCTGACAGGGTCTATTTATTTTATATTTTAACCAATTCAATGTTCAATCAATATTCAAAAGCAAAATTATATCTGTTTGACCACAAATGTAACTGAATATTTTACATGGCATTTTCCCCCCTTTTTGAATGAGTGTAAAAATGAGTGTATCTTAAAAAAACTAATTTATGAAAAACAGTTCAAATCAGTTCAAATTCTGTATAGTTTTTTTTTTTATGCACGTTTTTCACATTGACAAGTTTGAGGTTGACATTTATCCATTTTTGTATTGAATAAAATATGTAGAAATAAAAATAAAATTGTTTTTCTTTTTGTTTATTAAACTTTTGAGATATTTATCTAGTTACTATTGATTTATTACAAACATAGCCTTCAAATTGGGAGAGTAAGGATTATTTTTGATGTATGGCATATGAAAATGCTCAAAGAATGACAGCACAGCATGTAAAAATACAAATATATACTCTGGTGGAATTGTTCTATGGCAGGTCATAAAGGGTTAAACTTCAAGTCAAGTCAGCTTTATTCATATAGCACTTTATGTAATTTTTTTTGTAAAAATTGTATGTAAAGATTGTTTCAAATCAGCTTTAGAGTAATAACCAGGAAAGTAATGATCAATAATGCAATACAATTAAATTCAACTGTACAGCAGCTCTAAAAAATAAAACAATAGTGTCATTGTTCAGCTGAAGTTAGTTCAGTGTTGATTCAGTTCTGTTCAATAAGTATGTCAAGTTCATCAATTATGAAATTAGTTCAATTTATCTTTAAAAGCAGCTCTGGTGAAAACAGTAATGGCATTATCCATCTCAATTCAGTTATCATCCAACAATGTCAGTGCATTCAGTGTCAGTGCAAGTCAATAAAATAGCAGAATATTAAGTGTCCCCAACTAAACAAGCCAAAAATCGAAAAAAAAAAGAACAAAAAAACACTTGAGAGAAACCAGGGTCGGGGGGCCAGTTCTTCTCTATCGTCAAATGATAGAGAATGTATGTATAATGTTAAACGATAGATAATGTATGGATAATTAATCATATGCTAATAATAATATCTACTGACATACAACATCATTGTTCTTGTGTGCTTTAAAGCAGTGAAACACACTTAACGCAGATGTATTACCATATCCACTGAAACACAAGTGCAGTTCAACCTGAACATCTCTTCTGCTTTCCTTCTCGATAAATGGCTAACCTAAATTTATTGGATCTCTCTCTCTCTCTCTCTCTCTCTCTCTCTCTCTCTCTCTCTCTCTCTGGGTTGTAAGGGTCTAGATGACAGAGCTGGTTGTTGCCGTGGTGAGAGTGGGTGTGTCTGTCCGTCTGGAATGTGTGAGAAGCTGAGACAGGGAGTCTGTTACCCTCCTGGCATCTGTGATCAGATCTGAAAAAAAAAAAAAAATTCAATGAATCAATTACATAAGATGCCAATTTATTAAGCACTGCACATCTATGCATATTTCCAGAGAAAAGCCCTTGATTGAGGAACATTCAGGAGATTGAACTGAAAGAAAGTGTGTAGAAGTCAATGTAGTGAGTTTTATTACATATTGATCATGAATCTAACACTGAACTGCAGTCACTTTACAATCTGACTGAGACAAATCGGTTGTCTACTCAAAACACATTCTTGCATTCTACCTGTGGTGTTTTTAATATGTAATTCTTCCGAAAATGTTTTAAATTTCACTAAATTAACCAATTAGAAAAATACCTTTTGAGATGTTTTGGATTGTATATTTGAGTGTTTTGTTTTCAACATGGAAATCTTTATATAAATCCAAGATGGCAGCACTGTGTTTGTCTTGTCTGATCTGCTGATCTACAGTCTTCTCTTGTTTTGTTTAGATGTTGAGAGTTTTTTATTCCAAGAAAGTGTTTAAAATTACCATGCCTCTTTCTTGAATTGAGTCCGGATTAAGTCAGATCTCCTGAAACGGATTTTGAGCCATCTACAATCTGCTTCGGGCTGAAGCGTGCTTACCTGTTGGACTTTGCTCTACCCCGGGTCGTCATCCACCTCGCCTTCGCTTTCGCTTTGGGAAGCGTTTGCGGTAAACTACGGCAATTCGGACAGTTGGCTGTTGCGCTATAAGCGTGCGTACTTGTTGCATGGTTACGGCTTGACATCTTATCGTCACGTTGTTGCTTTGGAAAGCATCGGCGTTGAACAACAGCGCGGAAAGGAACGGCAGGTACCTGAAGAACCCCGATTTCATAGATCATCTTGGCGGTGGGGATTATAGCAGTCAAGGTCGGTGATGTTTCTTGCCTAATTTAAACTCTCCAGTTGCTGATTGCCCGTAAATAAGACTCATATCCTCCAAAATATCGCTCTGCCCTTTGCCCTTTTGTCGGGGTTGTGGAGCTGCTCGAGCGAGCTTAATTTTGCCTCGGATTTAGTCTGAACGTTTCTGATTTCAAACGCTGATATTATGAAGATGTTGCTTTTCTGTATGGTAATCTTCATGCTTGGACTATGGGGCACACAAACAAAAACGGAAGAAAAAGCGATGGATCTGTCGCGGGTCCATATGTTTCTTCCCTCCAAATGTACGGACACTACTTTTATATTCCGGGCTGTTATTAATTCCACGCAAATGGACACAAGGACAAAGAACTTACTTTTCTTTGCTTTCATCCCAAAGAACTCTGTATCGGACTCTCGAAATGATCAATGTAGTATTACATCTAAAAATGTAAGGCAGCGATATTTGATAATGTTGCTGCTTTTGCTGGCCGGTTATAAAACCAAATCCTGGACCAGCGGGATTAGTTTCAACTCCTCTAGATTTTTCAAATAGATCAGGCCTTAAACTGGTACATCTAAATGTTCGTAGTCTGTTGCCAAAACTAGATCAATTACATATATGGGCTAAGACGACTAAAGCAGATGTTTTGGTTATCTCTGAGACGTGGCTTAAAAAATCTATTTCAAACCATGATATTGCATTAGAAGGGTATAATGTGTTTCGAGTTGATCGTAAAAGTAAAGGGGGTGGAGTTGCAATGTACATTAAATCGAACTATCACGCAACTGTTCTTAAATCAGTCTCTTTCCCTAAACAGTTTGAATTACTGGCCATCGACCTGGAATATGGAAAGGATTGTCATTTATGCATAGTAGGTTGTTATAGACCACCAGCAGCTATCAGTGATGCTTTCACCTCACTGTCAGCTGTCCTAAACGACATACTTTCTAAAGATCTTGTATTATTGGGTGATTTGAATTGGAATTGGCTGACTTCAAATTCAGATCAGTTCAAAGCATATTGTGATTCTGTGAACCTTACTCAACTCATTGAATCAACAACACGGCCGAATTATAAGAACCCAAGTAAGTCCACTCTAATAGATCTTATACTAACAAACAAACCCCATAAATACACCTATACAGGGGTCTTTCCTGATGATGTCAGTGATCATTGTACTATAGCGGTTATAAGAAATTGTAAAATTCCCAAAGTCAAATTTAGAATTATTACTAAAAGAAACTTTAAATTGTTTGATATTCAGGGGTTTTTACATGAATTGTTTACATCTGACTGGGACAGATTGTTTTTAATACCTGATGTGTCCATTGCATGGCAGTATTTTCACACCTTGTTCTTGAAGATTGTGAATAGGCACGCACCAGTTAGGACTTTCAGAGTAAAAGGCCGCGATAACCCATGGTTTTCAAATGAATTATCTGAACTCCTGCATGAAAGAAATTTGGCTTGGGCCATTGCGAGGAAGTCAGATACAGAAAGAGACTGGGTAGCGTTTAGAGTATTGAGGAATAAATGCACAGCTCTTATACGCAGATCTAAATCTGAATTTTATTTAAAAGAAACCTCACAAAATTTGAATAATCCTACAAAATTTTGGAAAACCATCAAATCACTGTCTCCCTCCAAATTATCTAATGATTTTCCTGACCAAATTTTGGCAGATGATATTCTCATTAAAGATAATATGGCTATGGTAAATATTTTTAATAAGCACTTTATTTCCTCAAGTTCTATTTTTAAAGAAACTCCGGTGAGTGTTACACCAGATCCATCTCTTCTGAGAGAAGATAGTCCGATTTTTAATTTTTCTCCAATCTCAAGAAGAGAGGTCTTAAAAGGTTTAAAAAATCTAGACACAAATAAGTCTGCAGGGCCTGATGAAATTGAGCCATATTTTTTTAAATTGGCTGCCGAGATCATTGCTGGCCCATTAGCCTATATTTTTAATTTATCATTAGAGCAGAATATTGTTCCTGATGTTTGGAAATCTGCTTTGGTTGTACCCCTGCTGAAAGGCGGTGATCCAACCATTCTAAATAATTATAGACCGATTTCGAAGCTATCAGCTGTGGCTAAAATTTTAGAATCTATTGTCAGTGAACAGCTAAAGGAATTTTTAACTAACAATAGTATTTTATCTAGGTTTCAGTCCGGTTTTAGAAAAAATCATAGTACAGTAACTGCTACTATGAAAGTCTTAAATGATATTACCTGTGCCCTAGATACTGGAAGATCATGTGCTGCAATGTTTATTGATTTGACTAAAGCTTTTGATACGGTCAATCATGGTATCCTTTTGTCGCGTTTACATTGTATCGGTCTCTCTGTAACCGCATTAGGCTGGGTCAGGAATTATTTAAAGAATAGGTGTCAAAGAGTGCAAATTAGGGGGTCTTTTTCTGATAAGCTCACCATTGAATCTGGTGTGCCACAGGGGTCCATTTTGGGTCCCCTGTTGTTTACATTATATATTAACAACCTTGGTGATAATCTATCAGATACAAGCATCCATTTGTATGCCGATGATACCATTTTATATTGTTTTGCATCTTCTATTGAAAATTGCATTTTAAAGTTGCAGGAAGCATTTGAATTAGTTCAGCGTAACCTATCTTCTTTAAAATTAGTCCTAAATGATAAAAAAACAAAATATATGGTCTTTTCTAGGAAACATAAAACTGATTCCTCTCCACCACCTATTTACACTTTGCAGGGTAACTCTATAGATTTGGTCTCCTCTTACAAATACTTGGGGTTTGTGTTGGAAGAGGACTTATCATTTAAGTTACATGTTAAACAATTGTTGTCTAAGTTAAGGTTACAGCTGGGCTTTTATTTTCGGAACAGTGCATGTTTCTCACAGTCAGCCAAGAGAAAGTTGGTGGAATCTACCTTTTTACCCATCTTAGATTATGGAGATGTTTTTTACAGAAATACCACTAAAGCTCTCTTAAAATCAGTAGATTCTGTTTATCACTCTGCTCTAAGATTTATAACTTGCACAAAATATCACACTCACCACTGTGCACTGTATGAAATGGTAGGTTGGCCTTCACTTCACATAAGAAGGTACAAACACTGGCTCATACTTGTATACAAGGCATTAGTCGGCCAGCTTCCTCAATATATCAATAGCTTATTAACTTTTAATAGTCAAGGGTATAATCTACGCTCAAGTAGATATATTCTGTTAAATGTTCCTTTAACCCTCTGGGGTCGGCCGTCACGCGCAATAATGTCTGTCTGCAGAGCCGCAGAGCCACAGTTTCACCCCAGCAGTTTCACCCCAGCAGTTTTACCCCACGCATGCGCAGTTTTTATCACAACAGGTTTACCCGTGCGTTTTGGTTTATTTGAAATGATTGTACATAGTTGTCATTTGTTTTATCTGTGTTCAAGTTTACACCTTAACCACAGGCAGATTTAATTAACTTAAGAATAATTCATATATTGACTTAGACTAATAGTTCGCATTTGAATGTCTAATCGGAAGTTTGTGTGGCTGAAAAACGTAAGAGATTAAAGTGTTCATGACACAAGCATTGTTTTATTTCAGTAAAGGACCCGGAAGGCCTGCGAGCAAGGAGCAAAAATAACTAATAAGCAAAAATAATCAACGCAGTCTCATGAAAGTGCGTATCAATACCACGTATGTTATTTCTCGTGCCATTTATACGGCAAAAATGTTATTTTCGTGCATTTGCTACGCACTGAAAACCCCTTGGGTAGGATTAGGGGGGGGGGGGGGGGGGGGGGCGTATTACACGCCATAAAGTGCGTGTCATATGCACGCGAAAACTGCGTATCATAACAAGAACTATTAGATCGTTTCAGGACAGAACAGAGTGACCGCGCATACGCGGGTAAAACCCATAGACTGTAAAAAGGTAAAACCAAACTGTTGTATTGAAACTACGCATGCGCGGGTAAAACTGTTGTAGTGAAACTGCGCATGCGCGGGGTAAAACTGCTGTAGTGAAACTGCGCATGCGCGGGGTAAAACTGCTGGGGTGAAACTGCTGCTGGGGTAAAACTGTGGCTCTGCGGCTCTGCAGACAGACCCTTCTCGTCACGCGGCCGTGATCTGCTCACTTTTTTTCTCATCAGTGCAAAAGAGACTCAAATTACTCTGTTGATTTTGATCTTACATGTAAGTGTTATACATCATTCAAAACTGTTAAATGTCTTCTTTTATTTGTGTACACTCATAATAAAAACAAAATGTTGTGTTTTTCGTAAAATAAAGAAAATGAACATGATGCGCGTTCTGCCGTCTCTCTAAATGTAAAGCTCATTCTGAAACGCGACAGAACATGACCTGTAACTCAGCTAATACTTGTCACTGTGACATGAAACATATGTCTTTACAACACTTTGAGTCTCTATTTTTAAATAAATCATATCAAAAACAAATATTCTCTGTTTAAGTAATTCGTATGAAAGCAAGGACGTACAGTTTCTCCAGCCTGACCTCATTAAAGTTAATGTGACCACGCCCCGCGCGCAACAGCTGCTCGCATACTAATGAGCCATGTGGAGGAACGCAAACTGTTAACGACCTCAAAACAGATAATCCGCGACTTCAGTCTTCAGTCCTGCTCTTCACGTGTGCTGTGCTGTTTATCTTGGATTTACATCAGACGAGTTAGAAGAACACAATTTGATTATAAGAAGGATTTATAAGGTAAGACATGTCTTTGTTAGTAGCATGTTAGCAGCATGTTATTGTTGCATAAACTTGTAGCTACTAGTTAAACTGGTGCCAGACTAAAATGTACGTTATGAAATGTGATTGGAGTAAAACATGAAGCCTAATGCTAAATGTATATACATAAAAACATATGTTTGATAATTAAACAGCACGATACAGAAGGCTCGTATGATTGTGAATATTATGTTTAGACTTGTGTTTATTGTGTTTGTGGATATCTGCTCACACGAAGGTATGTATAATTATGTAAGAATATGCGATCGAGCCGGACCAAAAAACTATGAAACGTTATATAATATAACGTTTCATAGTTTGGTCCGGCTCGATCGCATTAAGTAAATGTTTGCATGCGCTGAGTTTGAGTCACGCGCGCTGTGGGTTTGAAAAGCAAAACAAACCAATCATTAGGCTTTATGGTTTTACTCCAGCAATCTCATCTCATAACGTTGTAACGAATGGAAACGTTTCAAGTAACATGATAATCCATATAGTTTTCTCTAATGTAGTGTTACTGAACTTTTAGTGATTTATAGGCTGCCTAGCTGCTACAGGCTATTGTTATTATTTCATGCAGCCCTACATATGCCTACAACTACAAGGCACAACATATATTGGGAGTTCATATATGTAGTATATGTATGTATTTAGTAAATTTCATAATTTGAACCAGAAAAAATCTAAAATAGTTTCTCCTAATATCAGCATGTTCACAGCTGTCTTTTTGTTTTCTAAAAAAGGTTTTTACAGGGACCAGCACTGATGAGTCCAGCTGACATTCACGTGAGTCTCTGTACATGAACATGGTGAAAAATCAAACACCTTGGAGATGACAGGTATGTAACCTATATGTTTTAGGAATGGCACAAAGCTGTGTGACTGTCCAAGTCTCTGTCTTTAGATCAGTGTGTTTTACTAATGTGCTTTTTTGTCTTTGGTTGTGTATCTTTTTGATTGTGTTGTAAATAAATCCAAACCATCTAAAAGCCATTCTTTTTTAAGTCTCTCCTCCTTCTTTGTGCAAGGCTTCTCACAATGACAGCACCTGATAGCACCTTATAGGGCTATTAGGGGAGGGCCTTTGTCTTTCTCAGGTGTGAAAACACTATATACTAATGGGTTGTTAACGCCCCTCCGCATAAAGCTTTCTTACACAAAACACGTCTTACAAATTTTAAGTCAATATATTGTCTTATCTGAATGAGTAGTCACGATGATTGTCACATAGTTTTGAAGCAAATATTCTAGGCCACATGATACAATTTTCAAAATTCTTGTGAAGAAATAATTAGTATGGGTTTAATGACCTTATTTCAGTGAAAATGTTTTTTTGTTTTTTCACAAACCACGCATAAACGTCATTATCTCAAAACTAAAAACTTGTACATACATGCTGCTGACATATTACTGTAGCAGAGTTTGTGCTGAATACAGTGTAATCAGACTTTAGCCATGAAAATGTCACAAGTAACAGAAATAAGCACAAATGTCAGAGCATTTCAGAACACCTCCAGGACCCAGAAAACACCTCAGACCTCAGAGGGTTAATGAAGACAGAGTTTGGAAGAACTGCTTTTATTTATAGTGCATCAGCTGCTTGGAATGAGATCCAAAGTTCATTGAAACTTGATGAACTTATTTCAGTATATGAGTTCAAGTTACATTTAAACAAATTATTCAAATCTGTCTGCACTTGCTCTTAACGTCTAATCTTGTTTTATTTTTATATATGTGTGTGTTTGTGAAATCTGTTTTATGTAGTTATGTATATTGTGTGCTGCTATTTTTGGCCAGGGCACACTTGTAAATGAGATATTTATCTCAATGTGTTTATTTCCCTGGTTAAATAAAGGTTTAATAATAATAAAAACATTTACTCAAAGTCTAAATCAAAAGTGTATTGGAGGAGTTACCACTCATGGACCTGGATGATTGCATTGACAAAAGCATTTAACAGAATTCAATGTCTCTCAGTAGCTCCCTCTAGTGAGATACTGAAACAATGAGAGAAACAGCTCAGAACTTCATTCAAAAGACCAAGAGAGGAAACAATACATTTTACATTACACATTTTGATTCGATATAGAATGTGGTGCTTGTTTCCGCCTTGAAATTAAAAAAAAAAGTTAATTGTGACTTTTAATCTCAGAATTCTGACTCTTTTTCTATTTTGATTCGATATAGAATTTGGTGCTTGTTTCCGTCTTGGAATAAAAAAAAAAGTTAATTGTGACTTTTAATCTCAGAATTCTGACTCTTTTTCTAACAATTGCGGGTTTGTACCTTGCAATTCTGACTTTATTTCTATCAATTGCGACTTTATATCACTCAATTGAGAGAAAAAAGTCAGAATTGCGAGATGTTAACTTGCAATTGTGAGGAAAAAAGTTGCAATTATCTTGTTAATTTTTTTTATTCTGTGGGGGAAACAAGCTTTTAGGCCTTAGTTCAATTATAACATTTAACCCTCTGAGGTCGGCGGTATCGCCGGCGATACCAACTCACTTTTTTTCTTATCAGTGCAAAAGAGACTCAAAATACTCTGTTGATTTTGATCTTACATATAAGTGTTATACATTTTTCAAAACTGTTAAATGTCTTCTTTTATTTGTGTATACTCATAATAAAAACAAAATGTTGTGTTTTTCGTAAAATAAAGAAAATAAAAATGATGACCGTTCTCCCGTCTCTCTAAATGTGAAGTTCATTCTGAAACGCGACAGAACATGACCTGTAACTCAGCTAATACTTGTCACTGTGACATGAAACATATGTCTTTACGAAGCTTGAAGTCTCCATTATTAAATAATGTAAATCATATCAAAAACAAATATTCTCTGTTTAAGTAATTCGTATGAAAGCTACGACATTTACAGTTTCTCCAGGCCCAGCTCATTAACTTTAATGTGACCACACCCACGCTCGCGAGAGCTGTTCACATGCAAATTAGCCACGCGGAGGAACGCAACGCACTCCTCACCCTCTAAACAAAGCATCAGCAACTTCAGTTATCTTCAGACCGGGGGGCTGTTCCATAAATGAAGCTTAGAAAAGCGGGGATTAAACTACAAAACCGGACTTGAATGAGCCTAACAAATAAGTTGGGGCTAAAGTGGTTTCATAAAAGGTAATTGAAGTTCACGCAATCTCACTAATTTGATCCAGGTTTATCTAGTCTAGATAATTGTGTGTGCACGCGTTTCTGAAGCAGCCCTAGAGGTCGATCGTGGATCAAATCGATCCACCATCAAACAGCGTGCTGTTTTATGCGTTTGTGACATGTTTTTTTCCCCCGCTCAGTGCAAAAATGACATTTTACAGTTATATTCTCCATCTGTAAATGTTAGAAAGTCATGCAAATGTGTCCATTTTGCTGCTAATCTTCATATTGAACGAGCGCTGCTGCGCGCCTGCGCGCCAAATAGGTCCGCAATAATTCTCACTAAAATATACATTTTGCTTGGAAAATTAATATGCAATATTTTATAACACGAGGATTATCTTCTAATTATAATAATTTATCTTTAGGATGTTGGATAAGTTGCAGTGGACTTCTAGCTCATTACACTCATATATTTTATACTTCTAATAAAAAAAAAAGAAATTGAACAGAAGTAGCCCAATTCAGGAAAGAATTTTTTTAAGAAACTAAATATATAAAGATACAAAATATAGTTTTGGGTATAGGATCTATGCTACGTAATAAAGATGATGTATACTTATTTAGAATGCTGAGAATTACAGCTTTTAATGCAATAATTTTTTTTGAGAAAGCAAGAATCCCCAGTTTTAAATGAGTGGTTAGATTTAGTTTCTAAAGTACATTATGGAGAGGATAACATTAAATTAGGAACAAATGTATACATTTTGAAAAGATATGTGCAACTCTAAAATCAAAGAGTATTTGTAACGGGGCGAACAAGACGTGAGGCGTGCGGATCCATGTGCAAGCTTTTATTTAGAGACATAGTAAACAGGCAAGGGTCAGACAACGGTAAACAGGTATGGTACGGGCAAGACACAAGAGAGATCCTAGGGCAAGCGTGGGTCTGCGATCGGTGAACAATATCCAACAGGGCAAGGCAGAGAGATAATCCAGGTACGCAAGCAATGATCCAAACGAGGGGCAAACAGAGTCCGAAGGGCAAGGCAAAGGGTTAATCCTGGAAACACAGGCAGGTATCAAACAGGCAAGGCTTAAAACAACTGAGTGGGCTCCGTAGAGTAGCTATCGCTAGGATAAGCGCTATACAATACTCGGCGCTCACAGAGAGAAAGTCCAAGGCTTATAAAGAATGTGATAGTGATTGTGAGATAATTCTCAGCTGTGAGTGTGATTAGTGTAATCAGTTGTGTGTGTTGTCCATTCAATGGATGATGGGAAATGCAGTCCAGTGTGCTGTGTGGTGTGAGAGTCAATATGATGGAGAAGCGACCTCTGGTGGCTATCGGGCGGAAGGCCAGAGACTGGATTCGTGACAGAGCCCCCCCACAAGGAGCGGCTTCCAGACGCTCCAATACAATCCAGGAGGGCGGTGGAGCGGAGGCGGACCCGGGGGTGGGCTGGAGGGCCAGACCCATGGAGCGGAAATGGGCCTGGAGACTGTGGCAGGATGGGAGACCAGGGCTGAGCAGACAGTCCATCGGGCGGCGAAGAGCCCTCGGGCGGCCAGGGCGGCGAAGAGCCCTCGGGCGGCCAGGGCGGCGAAGAGCCCTCGGGCGGCCAGGGCGGCGAAGAGCCCTCGGGCGGCCAGGGCGGCGAAGAGCCCTCGGGCGGCCAGGGCGGCGAAGAGCCCTCGGGCGGCCAGGGCGGCGAAGACCCCTCGGGCGACACCGGCTCAGGAACAGGCTCTGGCTGGACGTGGCTGACGTGAAGCTCTGGCTGGACGTGGCTGACGTGAAGCTCTGGCTGGACGTGGCTGACGTGAAGCTCTGGCACCTCCGAAGGTTCTGCAGCAGACGCCACCATCTCTGGAGGTTCTACAGGGGTAGGATCAAGAATCAGGTAAAGTTCTTTAACAGGACAGGTACAGTGCTCATCTAAGGTTCCTTTGACCGGGACATGACAGGCTGGGAAGACATTGCTGGGCGCTACCACCATACAAGGGGCTGAAGCGAGCACCGCTGCTTCGAGAGGTTCTGCAGCTCGTGCCGCCACCTCTGGTGAAACTGCAGCGGGTGCCATCGCCTGGGGCAATTCTAGGGTGGTGTACGCAGCCCAAACGCAACAGAGCGATTCCCATCATGGGAAGCGCTTCTGACAGGGTAACTAGTGCAGGAACAGAATGATTAAAGGCAGTAGATTTGGGGATACCAGCTGCACGTGCCGACCCCAGCGGTGCATCCCTCTGTAAAGATTCTAGGGGATCTAATCCCTGGGGAATTTGCATATCATAATTAATAATTAGTAATTAATAATTATTCATACATGTTTGGATTAGATCAGTCTTACATGTTAATAAATCTCCCCTAAAGGAGAATGTCATTTTACCTGGATGTATACATACAATCCTTTCATTTTGACAAGTTGATTGCAAGTAATTACACAGATCACGTCTTACAAAGCAGGCAAAATTAATTTAGCTCAATTGTCCGAATAACATTGAGGGGTTTTTCCCAATATCATCTTACTTTATAGGATTGCAGGAAACTCAATTCTCTGGCAAGAAGAATTGGGTTTTCTGCCCCATAAACAAATATGTAAAGCTATTTTTTAAGTTATAAAGTTCGTAGCAAGATCTTTTGGCACTTCAGAGACTCGAAATTGAGCAAAGAGAAAGTCCATCAGTCAAGTGAATATAATGATTTAATAAAGGCATGTCTACTTATATATATTTACTACGTTACAGGAATACATGTATTTACAAACATTAACACGAACGAAACACATTAAGACATTGATGAACGAGAAATGCGTAAAGTTTGGGCAATGGATGACTTACACGCGTTAGCGAGTAAGAGAGAGAGAGAGAGGAAGAGAGAGAGTGAGAGAGAGAGAACATTGGCATACTTCCTCCTAAGACATTCACCTTTCTGATTACAACACGAAACATCATCTTAATGCTCCTTAGAAGCGTTATAAAGAGATACTTGCACAAGTTATGGGTCTCGCTGTGTTGTCGCATTCCTGAAGGCCTGTCCCGGCCGCGTGCGTGAGCGGAGTCCTTTGTGTGTGTAAGCGTCACGTGTTGTCTCTGAGCGCTCGGGTTGCGCGGCGGTTTAAAGTCTTTGAGTAGCATTACCAATGAAAGTAGCTCGGCTACGTTTGTTTCACTCCGTGGAAGTAAACAGAGTCGACTATGGAAAACAAAACTTTGCCTTACAAAGGAAAGATATAAAGATCGGATCGGGTCTCCGAAGGAGACCACGGATCGGGTTACATGATGCAGCAGTAACGACGGGCGAAGCAAGAGAGTGTTTAAAACTGGTGTTCAGTCCTTTTGAAGCCCTGACTTTTCCGCCTTCTTTTGGAAGAGGGTCCAATCAGGAGCTTTCTCTTTGGGGGGGAGGTTTTATGGCCCATGGTGTTCTAACCAGGCATTTGACTCCCTAATTTCATTGGGTGTTTAAGGGAAGAATCTTCACAATTTTTATAATACTAGTGTGTCACCAAGTTTAGCAAAATGTAATGTCAATTAACAAATGGGGAACGAAGATTGGAGTTTATCAAGACCAAACTTGCCAAAAACGGATTTGGTTAAACAGTTTGCAAAGTTTAAGACCTTATACCATTAGTTTCCCAACACATAGATCAAACCCCTAAAAGACAAATCGTAAGATGAGATTAGATACATTGTTCATATAATTCAAAAGGGGAAGTATAATAGAATATATATGACTGCAAAATTCAGTTCTCCTTCGTTAGAATTCTAGGGAATACGCAGTTACATGTAAAAATACATAATGGTAAACTCAGTTATTTCAATGTAACATGAACAAACAAACACATAAAACACATTGAATATTTCTGTTTACAATGTCTTTTAAAAAGAGAAGTTTCTTTTCTCTGTAACATTAACTTCCTGTGGCACATCCCACATTCCTGGGGGGGGATGTGTGGTGGAATGTGTGTGTGTGTGTGTGTGTT
The DNA here is from genome assembly GCA_036326025.1 of Chrosomus eos. Taxonomy (NCBI): domain Eukaryota; kingdom Metazoa; phylum Chordata; class Actinopteri; order Cypriniformes; family Leuciscidae; genus Chrosomus; species Chrosomus eos. Next base: position 33,411 of record JAZAVI010000894.1, read on the forward strand.
AATTTTGAGTCCTGGGGGTGGGGAACGCTGGTTTGGAAGCTTCCCGGCCTTTGAAGGCTCTTAGGATTTTAGTTATCCAGAATATATTTAATTATTCAGATTCACCCTAAATACGCTACATATTTCCCCCCTTTCGTCGGATGATGTCCCCGTGTGTTGGACATCATATGACGACAAATCATCACCATTGGCGGATGGCAGGTGAATCATGATGATTGGGTAGGAGGTGCTGTTAGGCTGAGGCTGAGGGCTCAGCTTGATAAAGTTCGACGCAGCCTCCAGCGTGGTACCCTCTTCCTGAGGGTCCCGTGGGCTTGGCTGTAGATGTTCGCATCTCGTTGAGCCTCCTGTGCAGGATGACTGTCGAGTGTCAGGGTGTAGTTGATAGATGTAATGTCAATTAGCTGGGATCTCCTTTTGCAAACCACAATTCCCTTTCTGGAGTTAGGGTGAGAGTGTGGTTCTTGAAGAAGGATGGGGCCTTTTGGTACTTGGATGCGCTGCTCTGGCTGAGCAAGGTGACAGATCACTTACAATCTCTGCTTGGGTCTCGGTGACTTGAGTGCGAGGCTTGGCTTTAGCAGGGCAGCTTGTGCCACTGATCTGCAGCCCGCAGGTTCCGTCAGGGTTGTCTCTGAGGAAAGATTTGTTAGGGCAGGGATAGTAAATGTCTTTGGTCAATGTGCACATGTGTGGATTCGGAGCTGGGGACAGCTTGGTGTCGCTGTCATGCAAGGCAATCACGTACGGCATGCGGATCTTGATGTGAGTGCTGCCTCTCAAAATCTGACATGGACAATGTTCTTGAGCCGGTGGATTCGGCTTGACTATGATGGGTAAGTTCAGGGGAACGTCCCATTTTCTCTGCTTGTGGTGATGCAGAGTGGGATGGCACTACCCATGACAGTAGGCAAGGTGTATTTTTAAAGAGTCAGTTGGCGTGGTGATGGCGGACGCCAGCACGGTTTGCATGAGGCCTAAGGGTATCAGGTGCGGTGGGATTCTACCCATGGCGAGGCTGTCGATGGAGGAGTTCACCCCCCCCTTAGCAGGTTTGTCATCAGGGCTGTTACCAGCTGATTTTGAGCAAAGTCATTATGGAAGGCAGTAAGCAGCTGTTTCATGGAGTTCACTGTCGGGGTAGGCAGAACGCTGTGAGTGTTGAAAGTTACCACAGTTCCCTATTGTCTTGTCGATGGGCTGCAGGGATGCACTCTGTTGTGAGTGGCTCTGTTCTCTGTGGAATCTCAGTCTGAATTTTGGCTGCATGCCGTCCGACGCTGGCGAGGTTTACTGCATTCATGCCGGACATACAAGTGTTAAACAGAGTTCTGACGGCGGTGCGGCGGCGGTTGTGGCCACCTGGCTCCGCTAGCGTGACAGTCATTTTCTCAAGTTGGTCGAGCATGTGTTCGACATCGGCCTCAGTGTGCGTGAGGGCCTCCTCTGTCCGTTGGCACCTACCCAGCTGTATTGTGTCGTTACGCCGGGGTAGTGCGTTCTGTAGGCGTTGTGAGGATCAGGTGGCACAGGCACTTTCTGAGTGCGGGTCCGGCAGAAAAGGAGTCTTGGTTGTTCCCTTAGGATGGTGCTTTTTGCCGGACCTGGTGAGATGTCCGATTGCGGCTGCCCTCTGGTTGGCTGGAAGCACAGCAGCATCCTGGTAAAAGTGACAGGGAGAGAGAAAGAGAGAAAGGGAGGAAAAATTTCAGCGAACATCGTCCTTGGTTGGCTAGGACAGTCTTTTCGCTTTGAGGGCGCCAGTATGCCACTTGCTTCGGTGTCTTGCAAGTGTCTCTGGTGCTGCGGGTTGCAGCACATGGTGCGTCATGGGCATAGGGCATACATTGTGGCATTACCCCCCTTTTGCACTGTGGCAGAACAAGCTGTGGCGCGGTGATGGCATCAGGTGCAGAACGCTGAATGTTGTCCAGTGCACGCAGCATGTGCTTGTTGACGTAGGTTGTGTGGGGCACCGGTTGTCGGTGGGTGCACACGACTTTCGTGGGTGGTTGGAGGGGTATGAGAGGTGGTTTCTCAGTGTCCATAGTTTTGTGATAGTCTTTGGTAAGCTGGAAGGTTAAGGTCAGGTGAAGCAGGGGCTCTGTGACATGTTGTCATACTTGTAGTGAGAGCCTAATGCATGACCCTAAAAGTTCAGAACCATGGTTTAACTGGTTCGCTAGGTATGTAGCTTAAAGCTAGGTGTTTCACATGTAGCTAGCTAGTGAAGTGTGTCTTGTATCTTATCTTAGCTGTGGATGTTAGGAGGCTAAGAGGTGTGGTTCCGAGATTATTCCATGGAAAGGGCATAGCCGAGATGAAATAAATGCCTTAAGATGGTTCTTATGACTAAATTATTTCTCTGGACTTAACTAGTGGTTCACTACGGCTTGACGAAGTGAATGATGGGGAAAAAGGACAGCTTTCCTATTCAAATTATGCTTATTATCAATCCTCTGGACTATAGTTGTGCCCTAGTAAATTGTTGAAGTTACTTGTGTTGCAGGGTCACAAAAATGAGTACACTTGTTGAAAATAAAACAAAATCACAAATAAAGGTGTCTCTGTTTCCTTTCTGGGCCCTATGGGAAATGGAACCACATTTGAACAAGAGAGGAAATAAAATAAATTTTAAATCATATAGATGACCGAAAAGTAAAGGGGATAGCTGAGTGCTATGAATATCCAGAATAAAATAAATTTTAAATCATAGAGATGACCGAAAAGTAGGGGGAATAGCTGAGTGCTATTAATATCAAGGTCAAATAAAATGGGGAAAAAAAAAAAATTAAAGAAGAGCCAAAAGAAAACAAAAATTAAAATTAAAAGCAAAAAGAAACAAAGTGATCAAAACAACGGGAATGATCTGAAGGCGAGAATAATCAGTGGCATTAGTGACTAAACTTTTGATTTGCCTGGGCCAACACTTCATAGTGGGTTACAACGGTTGCGTGTTCGAGGCCACATCGTGTGTGTCCCATCAAAGGATTAGTCACCTGCCGATGAAGATGGCTATTGCTATATGAATTCTTCTCTAGCTACACAGTTTACATGTAGTTAACTTAAGTTTAATTAACAGGGTATCTTCAAAGTTAGCCTTTGACGGTTAGCAAGGGCTATGCCTCAACTAGTAAAGGTGAACTTTAGCTAAGAAGAATTGCAAACACGGAATGTGAATAATTAGGAACCCTAACTGGTGTTAAGGAAAGTATTTTAGAATACTGTGCACTGTGTAAACACAAGCGGTGATTAAGGGTTCAAGTAAATTATGCTAACTGCTAATTGTAGAAGTTATTATTTAGCTTAGCCTAAGCTGGATGGATGTTAGGTTAGGTTAGCGTAGCGTAAGCTGGAAGGATGCTAGGTTAGCTTAGCGTAGCGTAAGCTAGCTGGATGCCATGTTAGTTTAGCTTAGCGTGAGCTGGAAGGATGCTAGGTTAGCTTAGTGTAGCGTAAGCTAGCTGGATGCTATGTTAGTTTAGCTTAGCGTGAGCTGGAAGGATGCTAGGTTAGCGTAGCCACCTAGGCTGGTTTGTTTACAAGGTGACATCACAAGTTAGCACTTCCTGTGACAAGTCGTTGTCATGGAAACTAGAGCATGTCCGACAATTCAAACAGTCCCTAAAGGCTGTCTGTACATTTTACATGAATTAGGCATGTTTAAACGGGTTTAACAGGTAACCAGTTTTAGGACTCGGTGTTACATGAAGTAAAATGCAGATGTGTTTTGGCATTAGCTAATTTTACTCATGGAACTCTTCTCTTTATTTTAAGCAATTTATTCTATTTGTTTACTGAGTAAGGAAATAGATTTGCTGGGCGTCAAAGCTTGTCTAAGCATATATAGTTACGTCCCTCTTGTGCACTACTGCTGACTTTTCAGCGATTAAAACAGTTTTGATCACTAGGTAGCTCTCTGTTTGTAGATGCAGCTAAAGTTTAGGTGAATTACATCAATCAAACAATAATTTGTAAGGCCTTTACATTTGTAGAAAGGGGAGCGTCGCCCAGATCTACCTAGATATAACTTTGTCCTGGGCTTTCTTTGTTAGACACAGGTTTAGTCATACTGCAATTTGGATTTCTTTTAAGCAAAGCAGAATAAACATCGGTACAGTTTACAGGCTGCTGAGATGAGGCTTCTTCATCAAACAGACTTACGCTTTACTGCTTAACATGCTAATTTTAGTTGGAAATTTAAGGCTATTTTACTTAAAGTAGGGATGTCGATTCCAGCAATCGTTTATCTGCATTTAGACCAGCCAGCGATCAAAACTGCGTACTGCACATTGTGTTCTAGTTGGATCGTAACGATTAAATGCACGCCCATAGGTTAACTGTAGCTTAAAGCTCAGGTGGTTTCACTCAACTCTGACGTCGCAGTGACGTATGCCCTATTTGGAGCTAGCGTTTCCTGTAACCCTTCATTGTCATAGAAACTAATGTTTAGCAGTGTCATTTCAACCAGCATGTTGCAAATGCTTGGTTCGAAAGAGTCGTGCATAGTCTGTTGGCAGGTGAGGCTTACACGTCCATTCAAGATTTTCTTTAAGTCAGTAAAATTCTACTTTTACGAATGCAGAGTCTTGCAACTCTTTGAGCAGACATTTTCATCTACTTTTAAAAGTTCTATGTTCTATGCTGATCAGGGACCCTTTTAGCAGAGTCTTGCACTGTATTCGTGCAGTGTCTTCTGGTTTTGCAGTTCAAAGTCAGTGGGGTATAAGAGTTCGATCTTCACTCTTAGCTTTAGTACTGAGTCTTTCAAAGAGTTGAGCTGACATTAAAGTGAGGTCTGAGCCGGGTTTCAACCAGGGTTTCAAGGCTCACCTCATTGTCTAGAGTGATGGGTAGGTAGAGTTTCCGGGCCCACCCCCTTTTGATCAGTTCTTTTGGGGTTTTGGTCCCAGCTGTGGGAAACTGTGCGGTCTCACTCAGGCTGTGCAGCTGTCAGCTGTGGTGGCTGTGTGCTGCTGTCACTTTGTGGTGTGACAGTTTGCTCTGTGTCTGTGGCTGACGAGCAGTGTTCTGTGTGCCTGTAGGTCTTACGCTCAGGTATAGGATGTAAAGCTCGTACCTCTTGAATTTTTTGGAAAGTCTTTTGTGAAGAAGCTTTTAAGCGATTTCAGGGTCTCGGCTTTCTCAGACGTGGCGGCACTGTGTTTGTCTGATGCGTGCTCAGACTTGGGCTTACCAGTGGCCTGGAACGGACTCGACTCTCTGTGGACAGGGCTATGGTGTTATGGGGCGCCCTCTGGAGGCATCTCTGAGTAGTGTTCAGAGACAGTAGATCGTGGGGTTTTTCAAAGTCTTTTCGGATTCTGGATCAGAGAATTCTTTAATGAAGGCCTGCCGCAGCGGCTGGTAGTCTATAAGAGTGTTTCAACTCTGTGGAACAATGTCAAGTTCGGCTTTGAGATTGTGTCTCTGTTGAGTAAGTTCATGGATTTCAGCTCGGCCCGTGTGTAAGTGGTTTCAAAGGCCTTGGCTTTAGTGTCTCTTTGAGTTCAGTCTCTGCTGAACGAGCTTGTGGATGGTAGCACGGGCCTCTTGCGAGTTTTTCTTTTTTCAGGCCGTGGCTTTCGAGTCTCTTTAAGTTCGGCCTCTGCTCTTTGCAAAGGGGCTTCACTTTTGTCGGAGTTTCTCGTTGGGTTCCTCTCTGGTTCTTTTCTCTGACTGGTCTCTTCGGTCTGTGTGCCGATGAAGATCAGACAGGGCAGTTTGAAGTCTTTCCACTTCCTTCTGTAGCTCGGGGTCGTTGTCGTCCTTGGCTTGCATCCTTAGCGTTGCAACTTCGTGCTCCAGGGCTATGCGGCTCCTTTCATGGAGACGTGCTGGTGCGATGAGCCGGCAAGTGAGGTTTTGGACGTGTCTGGCCGGTCTTTGTCGTGGGAGCTTTGGCTTGGTTTGTGCGCCATCAGCTTGTCCACGTCGCTCTTGGCTTTGGAGCTCTGAGTCACTGGCGACCTTGGGCAGGAATGGAGGTGTCATGAATCTCAGCCATGTGTCCAGGTTGTCCCAGCGGTTGTGGGACTGTAGGACCGGAACATACTGGTTTCGACTGTGGGCGAGAGGAACACAACACACACAGAGAGACCAAGCAAGTTGTTCTACGTTTAACGAGCTATAATGCGGGCTATGCCGCGTATGCAAATTGTGGTTAACTGATGCAGACAGTTAAATCATTCTGTGGGACAATTTGGTTAGGTCATCATGGGCCTGAATGAAATTTTAACAGGGCGATAGCTTAGGGGTCACCTGTTGATGCTAGCGGCTTGTTGTCTAATTATTATTCAGCGTTCCTTGTTGTCTCAGATAGGTTCTGTCTTCTAGGTGAACTGAAAAGAACAGAGCACGACAGACAAGAGCAGTGGCAAGATAGCAGAGTTTGAAGTAACATGCAACCATCCAAGATGGGAAGGTCTGTAATGAAATGGCGTTAAGAGTACACAGGAAGTGTTACAGGGGAAGAGGAGGCCTAAGCCTGCGGTTTGTGGCTCGGAGAGGAGGAGGGAGCCAAACACTTCAATAACCGGGGGAATCTCTAGATTCTGTAGCAAATATTAAGTGGATGGGTTTAATACCTTTGTTTAGTTTGCCTGGGGTGGAATGAGGTCACGTGGGTTGGAGTCAGCATCGTGGTTGGTCTTTCTGTCGTCCCCAAACGCTTGACAGCAGTGTCCCGGGCCTTTCGTGTATCTGTACCGATGTGCTCCCTCTCACGCAACCTGACTTTGAATCACAACCGGCAGTGCCAAATTGGTGATGTCGTGTTGCGGGCCGCACTAACGGAGAGATACAGGAAAATCCGAGACTCGCGCTCAGTCAGTGCTGGTGACGCAGGTCAGATGAACCAGCGTGCTGGACTCCAAGCAGGGATGACTGTCAAATCACCGCAGCTCTTTAGTGGTTTCTACATGTAAATACAGAACAGTGTGAAGCTTAACAGTGAATGAAAGCTTTCTTGTTTAAACTGAATTGAGTAATTATGTATGTAGAAAATAGAAGCAAAGGTTTTCCTAAATAATGGTAAAAAGCAAATTATGAAAATGATGTTAATTATCAAAATAACTTAACCCAAAAAAAAAAAAAAAATTCCTAAAAAAAAAATTTTTTTTATTAAATTCCTGTTATTATTATTACTTTTACTATTAATAAAAATTAATAATTAAAAGTAATAAAGTAGGATGGACCCCGGGAGAAGGCAGGCAGTAGTGGCGCGTTTGGGCCACAAAGGGGTTTGGGTCACTTACTCCTAGTGGTCAACCTGGCTGACCGAGAACTTGATTTGAATTGCATTCAGACTGGTTTAAATACACTTCAAATCGAGCGTATGCATAGATGTTAAGTAACTTCTAGAATTGTGGTCATAACATATCAAATCAAAATTATTAAAAATAATTTGAGACCGGAAATATAGAAGTAAAGCCATAAAGCTCTTCCCCACAGGGAAGGAGACTTAATTCACATTAATCTTGAAATTTTTTTGTTTCAAATCAAATTTGAATAAGTGTAGGAAATTTAAGGTTGGCATTATGTATGATGAGGATAATATCCAACATAAAATCAACTGAGAGAACGCCACTTCAAAGCAGAAAGAGTAGAAATAAGAGATGAGCTGACTTAGCAGGGGAGGGCCACAAGGGGGCCGCACTAAGTGTTCATCAGGGACTGTTAATACTTACTTTTGAACATTTTTTTTTTTTTCAAATGTGGTTTGAACTAAATTCAAAATAAGTGTACACAGTCAGAAGTGAAAAATCATGTTAGTAACACTGGAACTTGCACATGCATTGAAAGTTAAACACAATTTCAGGAATTCACTGGAAAAATCTGAAATTGTGATGAGAGAAAATGTTTAGGAAAGGATGACCTTGTTACTAGTGTCCACATGATGGCGACATTTCGCTCATGCAGGATGAAGTCAGGGGGCGGTGCGTATCCGAGAAACTGTCAAGCACTTAGGCCTAAGGGTTGCCCTCTAGTGTTTGTCAGCGGAACAACAACCGGCCTGCTTCCATGTGTGATTCAAATTTGAGCGTGCAGACGCTTTGCTTTCTGTAGCGATCACACTTATCAAACTAAATCTCAGCGGATTTTTTATGCTATGTTTTAACAAACACGACTTGCAGAAATTTTTTCTGCGCTATGTAGGAGAAAACAGGAATTATACGTCTGTCGGTTGGATCCAAATACATTTATCAAATAGCATTTAATGATTAAAATGTTTTGGAGGTTTTGGTGCTATATTTCACTAAACAGCGTGGCAAGATTTTTTTACACACACACATAGGGTTCACAGGAATTAGGCATCTGTTTTTCGCTTCCCACAAATAATTAGCACTATGATTCATACGTGTTCGCTTATAAATTTCAAACCTCTGCGGGTTTTTCCTTTTTCGACACGTGTGCACGGAAGGATTTCTTCGCTTCCCTACATTAATATAGATAACAGGAATTATACGTCTGTCATTCGAATCCAAATAACATTTATCAAATAGCATTTAATGATTAAAATGTTTTAAGGTTTTGGATTTTTCTTTGCTATATTCTAACAAACACGTCTGGCAGGGTTCTGCGCTGCGCATAAATAAAACAGGAATTATTCGTCTGTTTTTTCGACTCCCATAACATATTATCAAATAGCACTTATGATTAGATATGCTTTAGGTTTTACAATTGAGTAGCTACGTCAATTTTTAACCAGGAGTTTACCGTTAATCTAACGATTTAATATAAGGCCTTTTTAAGAATAGTGAAAGAGCATCGTTTCACTAAATCTTGTCTTCACCCTGACAGAAGAACATCGTTCGGACAGGGGAGTTTAATATTAAAAATGTCGTCGTTCAAAAGAGGTTTCTTCGTCTTTTATAGGACAAATTTAATACTGTGAAACTATGAAAACTGCAGTTTTCTTAGTTTCACTGGACTGAAATGGCTTTTTGCCTTTTATCAGTCACGGTGAGTTCGCAATGCGTTCGCTCAACCGAGGTGCACGTACACTATTAAATCACAATATAGACAGATTGAAAACTGATCTCTTTTGCTCAAAACAAGTTTAAAGTGTGCCCACATTCTCCACCAATTTATGTAAAGATTCTAGGGGATCTAATCCCTGGGGAATTTGCATATCATAATTAATAATTAGTAATTAATAATTATTCATACATGTTTGGATTAGATCAGTCTTACATGTTAATAAATCTCCCCTAAAGGAGAATGTCATTTTACCTGGATGTATACATACAATCCTTTCATTTTGACAAGTTGATTGCAAGTAATTACACAGATCACGTCTTACAAAGCAGGCAAAATTAATTTAGCTCAATTGTCCGAATAACATTGAGGGGTTTTTCCCAATATCATCTTACTTTATAGGATTGCAGGAAACGCAATTCTCTGGCCAGAAGAATTGGGTTTTCTGCCCCATAAACAAATATGTAAAGCTATTTTTAAGTTATAAAGTTCGTAGCAAGATCTTTTGGCACTTCAGAGACTCGAAATTGAGCAAAGAGAAAGTCCATCAGTCAAGTGAATATAATGATTTAATAAAGGCATGTCTACTTATATATATTTACTACGTTACAGGAATACATGTATTTACAAACATTAACACGAACGAAACACATTAAGACATTGATGAACGAGAAATGCGTAAAGTTTGGGCAATGGATGACTTACACGCGTTAGCGAGTAAGAGAGAGAGAGAGAGGGAGAGAGAGAGTGAGAGAGAGAGAACATTGGCATACTTCCTCCTAAGACATTCACCTTTCTGATTACAACACGAAACATCATCTTAATGCTCCTTAGAAGCGTTATAAAGAGATACTTGCACTCTCGCTGTGTTGTCGCATTCCTGAAGGCCTGTCCCGGCCGCGTGCGTGAGCGGAGTCCTTTGTGTGTGTAAGCGTCACGTGTTGTCTCTGAGCGCTCGGGTTGCGCGGCGGTTTAAAGTCTTTGAGTAGCATTACCAATGAAAGTAGCTCGGCTACGTTTGTTTCACTCCGTGGAAGTAAACAGAGTCGACTATGGAAAACAAAACTTTGCCTTACAAAGGAAAGATATAAAGATCGGATCGGGTCTCCGAAGGAGACCACGGATCGGGTTACATGATGCAGCAGTAACGACGGGCGAAGCAAGAGAGTGTTTAAACTGGTGTTCAGTCCTTTTGAAGCCCTGACTTTTCCGCCTTCTTTTGGAAGAGGGTCCAATCAGGAGCTTTCTCTTTGTTGGGGAGGTTTTATGGCCCATGGTGTTCTAACCAGGCATTTGACTCCCTAATTTCATTGGGTGTTTAAGGGAAGAATCTTCACAATTTTTATAATACTAGTGTGTCACCAAGTTTAGCAAAATGTAATGTCAATTAACAAATGGGGAACGAAGATTGGAGTTTATCAAGACCAAACTTGCCAAAAACGGATTTGGTTAAACAGTTTGCAAAGTTTAAGACCTTATACCATTAGTTTCCCAACACATAGATCAAACCCCTAAAAGACAAATCGTAAGATGAGATTAGATACATTGTTCGTATAATTCAAAAGGGGAAGTATAATAGAATATATATGACTGCAAAATTCAGTTCTCCTTCGTTAGAATTCTAGGGAATACGCAGTTACATGTAAAAATACATAATGGTAAACTCAGTTATTTCAATGTAACATGAACAAACAAACACATAAAACACATTGAATATTTCTGTTTACAATGTCTTTTAAAAAGAGAAGTTTCTTTTCTCTGTAACATTAACTTCCTGTGGCACATCCCACATTCCTGGGGGGGGATGTGTGGTGGAATGTGTGTGTGTGTGTGTGTGTTAATTTTGAGTCCTGGGGGTGGGGAACGCTGGTTTGGAAGCTTCCCGGCCTTTGAAGGCTCTTAGGATTTTAGTTATCCGAATATATTTAATTATTCAGATTCACCCTAAATACGCTACACCTCACACTGGAAACCAGACAGGGAAATCGAAGCACTGACCTTGAATATCTGGGCGTGGCAGACAAGACGTGAAAAGACTCTGGCTGGTCAGCGGTGACATGACGAGACTCTGGAAAATCCGCTGATATGTGACGGGACTTGTGATGATGAACCGTGACTGGGCTTGACTCGTGACGATCAACCGTGACTTGGCTTGACTCGTGACGATCAGCTGTGACTTGGCTTGACTTGTGACGATCAACTGTGACAGAACGGGATGTTGTTGTGTCCGCCATCTTGTGAGCGTGCTCTGGTACGGCTGCCATTACCTGAGAGAGTGTGGAGTCATGTTCCTCTGCAACACCCACAGTGAACGCTGAACCAACACTCAACAAGGCATAGTCCATAAACTGACTGAGAGATGAACGGGGACCCTCACGTCTAAGCTGAGATTGCAAAGGTTGATTAATGCCATCACAAAAAATCTCAATCAAAATAATGTCCGGTAAATCAGAATAATGAGCAATGGCTAAAAACTCTATAATATGGTTCTCTAGTGATCGCGGGCCCTGTTTGAGTGCAAACAATAGTCTTGTAGTGTCCATACCTGACAAATGTCCATCTGAAAAGTTGCTGGATCCTTGTGTGGCCGAGTATTCTGTAACGGGGCGAACAAGACGTGAGGCGTGCGGATCCATGTGCAAGCTTTTATTTAGAGACATAGTAAACAGGCAAGGGTCAGACAACGGTAAACAGGTATGGTACGGGCAAGACACAAGAGAGATCCTAGGGCAAGCGTGGGTCTGCGATCGGTGAACAATATCCAACAGGGCAAGGCAGAGAGATAATCCAGGTACGCAAGCAATGATCCAAACGAGGGGCAAACAGAGTCCGAAGGGCAAGGCAAAGGGTTAATCCTGGAAACACAGGCAGGTATCAAAACACAGGCAAGGCTTAAAACAACTGAGTGGGCTCCGTAGAGTAGCTATCGCTAGGATAAGCGCTATACAATACTCGGCGCTCACAGAGAGAAAGTCCAAGGCTTATAAAGAATGTGATAGTGATTGTGAGATAATTCTCAGCTGTGAGTGTGATTAGTGTAATCAGTTGTGTGTGTTGTCCATTCAATGGATGATGGGAAATGCAGTCCAGTGTGCTGTGTGGTGTGAGAGTCAATATGATGGAGAAGCGACCTCTGGTGGCTATGGGGCGGAAGGCCAGAGACTGGATTCATGACAGTATTCCATAAAATAAAGGAATATATATTGGCCTACATGAACTACATTTTTATGTAACCTTCCCTTTTATTTCTAGTTATTTGTTATTTTATTTATTTACTTATTTAATATTGAATATCACAAAAGAAAAAAAAAAGTAGAAGGAAAAATAAGGAATATTTATTGGGGGAAAATATGATGTCTTTAAAGGAACTGTCCATTTGTATAATAAGCCAGGCTTATTTCGGTTAGTCAGGCTTATTTTTGGTAGATTCGGTTTCATAAATCAAACTTAAAAAAGTTCAAACTCAGTTACCCTGGCAACTTATGCTGGGAAACTAGCCTGGTCCAGGGCAGGCTAACTGTCAGGCTAAGCCTCAGTTGTTACACAGATCCTCAACACTGACCGACAAGAACACAATGATATTTCCACTGACAGTCTCTAATAACATTATTGGACTTTATAAATACACAGTATACAGAAAATCAACTTAAATAAGGCTACAATATAGACAATATAGACACATATATAAGGCATTTTAAAGTTGTCCGTTTAGGACATGTTATTTTTGTAATAAAGACATTTTAATTAAGGAGTGCCTCAGTTATCAGAGAATTCTTTCTTTACACTGTCTCATATATATATATATATATATATATATATATATATATATATATATATATATATATATATATATATATATATATAATATATATATATATATATGTAGAGATTCTGGATGCAATCATTAATTCTCTTTTATTAAATCACGAACTGGCAACAAATTTAAAAGGACAACAAGCTTTAACTAACATTCCTAAAAGGCCATGTGGTCAGCCCTGGGGACCCCTATCTCCCAAATCGGCGCCGATGAGTCTAGGGAACAAATGGACTTTGGACTTTTATGCTGATAAATGGTTTTAAGTGTTCCCCAAACAGCGGGTCCTCTCACTTGAGACAACACCCAGACCATCTTCTCCCTCCCAGCTGAAATCAGGGGGGAGAAGCGCAAAAACAGACGTTCCCTTTGTCTGTTTTCCCGCCCGGAGAGCAATACACATTCACGCACATACACCTACGCACATAATTACACGCACAGGAACCCTAACTTTACATCCTAAGTCGTTACTAAAACATCTTCGGTGTGTAAAATACATGGAGAAGAACTGTAAATGTGCAAACTTGTATTACGAATGTTTTCATGAATGTAAGATACTTATAAATGTCTGAAAGTACGCTTTGAGATGTAATTCTGCAAGAGTATGTCTTGGACGTATGATGTGTGATACGGTTGTAACCCTCTTAATCTGAGCTATCTATTAAGCTGTATATCAATATCGTAAAATGTATAATCATATATGCAACTTCCAAAGTAAGCTTAATTTTCTACTTGGTCATAAATTCATATTACTGCTGATCTCCACCCCAATCAGGGGGCGTACGCGCTCCTCGATATGGGATGCTATCATTGGCCGGCGCGTCTTACCCAGGCGTGCCTAGCTCATCTTTAAAATCCCCAACTCAGAGACAATCACTCTCTCTGTTCGTGTGTACCCTGTTCCTGTGTATTCTTTGTAATCTTCGTATTTTATTTTTAATGTTCCTGTTTTACTTTAACTTCGTTTCATTTTGCGCATAGCCAGTCCGTTCTTAGTGTTCTCGTCTCCCGACTGAGACCTCCATGTGCGTTTCGTAAGTTTTCCAGCACTCCGGTGAAAAGACTCCCTTCACGCATACAGAACTAAGTCAGAACGTTTGAATCTCCCGCGAATCAACCACGCTTGGAGCCAAAAAAACCCGCCCTCCATCTTCTGGACGCCGCACGTTTGTTCCCGAACACCAACAAACATACAGGTCTGAATGCAAAGCTGTTTCACCTAAATTTAGACGTTGTAAAGTGTGTCTCCTGTGGCTGTCTCTTAAGGGTCTAAAATTGTGCTAGCAATTGTATTTTCCTTGTGTTTTTCCTTTCTTATTGTTTTTATTTCATTTTGTTTAATCTATATCCTTGTTTTACATGTAGTGTAGTTCATTCATTAAACCTCATTTTATTCTTTATTGACTCTGTGGTTGTTGCTCGTATAACAAAGCCTCTTTAATATAAAGATCCTAGCTAATCTGATAATCGTTTAAGTGCACAACATTGTCAGCAAATTTAAGCTAAAATAGACCATAAGTCATTTGTAGCCTCCAGCCGGACTACACGGCGGACGTGTGAAAAAGGAGGAGGGTCAAATGCTTTGGTATTGTTGAAGATCAGCCATTCCTCTGTGTAGGATGTGTTTTAATAATTAACCATAATTCGTTGTGTTTAATTGTTATATACTTACCCTGAACAGACGGGTACGCTGTACAACCCTTCGTGGGTAATTTAAATACGTAAGGACCCGGTTCAAACTGTATTCAATAATTTGTTGATCATAGATTAATAATTATTGAATATCTATCCCCAAACTTAAAATTGATAAAAGAGCTTATGAACCCCAGTCTTTACTATATATATATATATATATATATATATATATATATATATATATATATATATATATATATATATATATATATATATATATATATATAATGTACTTTATTGTGTCTTTCAATTCAAACACATTTAACACAATTATACAAATGGACTTTTAATTATACAAATGGACTTTTAACACAATTATACAAATGGACTTTTAACACAATTATACAAATGGACTTTTAAATGGACCTTTAAAGACATCATATTTTCCCCCAATAAATATTCCTTATTTTTCCTTCTACTTTTTTTTCTTTTGTGATAATACCAACACATACATATAAATAAATATTAATAAAAATATAAAATTCACATATATCAAGCTCTTATAATGAATGACACATAATTCCTAATAGTTATTCAAGTAATATTACTTAAATATCAAATATTCAATATTAAATAAGTAAATAAATAAAATAACAAATAATTAGAAATAAAAGGTAAGGTTACATAAAAATGTAGTTCATGTAGGCCAATATATATTCCTTTATTTTATGGAATATTCTTTGATTTTAGAGTTGCACATATCTTTTCAAAATGTATACATTTGTTCTTAATTTAATGTTATCCTCTCCATAATGTACTTTAGAAACTAAATCTATCATTTAAAACTGGGGATTCTTGCTTTTTCAAAAAAATTATTGCATTAAAAGCTGTTATTCTCAGCATTCTAAATAAGTATACATCATCTTTATAAAGTAGCATAGGTCCTATACCCAAAACTATATTTTGCATCTTTATATATTTAGTTTCTTGAAAAAAATCTTCCCTGAATTAGGCTACTTCTGTTCAATTTCTTTTTTTTATTAGAAGTATAAAATATATGAGTGTAATGAGCTAGAAGTTCACTGCAACTTATCCAACTTCCAGGTTATAGAACCTGACAAAGGTGGACGGGGAGGCCAAGCCCGCCGCCACACATATGTCATGAATAGAAATTCCGCTGGACCATGCCCACGAAGAGGCCATGCCTCTGGTGGAATGAGCCGTGACGCCCAGAGGGCATTGCAGACCTTTTGACGAATAAGCAGCCGCAATAGCGTCCACTATCCATCTGGATAGGCACTGTTTCGAGACGGCGAGACCCTTGGTGCGCCCTCCAAACGAAACGAAAGCTGCTCCGAGTGTCTGAAAGGGGCGGAGCGCATAATGTAAACCCTCAACGCCCTCACCGGACAGAGAAGATAACATCGCTCTCACTTATCAGATGCAGGCAAAGCCGATAGGAAAATGACCTGTGCTCTGAACGGAATGCCAATCACTTTAGGAACATATCCATGTCTAGGTTTGAGGATGACTTTTGAGTCATTCGGTCCGAACTCAAGTAAGCAGCGCTGACAGACAGCGCTCGTAAGTCCCACACACGTTTGACCGATGACAGCGCGATCAGGAAAACGGCTTTGAGTGACAGGTATTTTAGATCCGCAGAGTCTAAAGGTTCAAAGGGGTATGCTTTCAGGGCCTCGAGGACCAAGGAAAGATCCCACATAGGAACAGACGGGGGTGTGGGGGATTCATCCTCCCAGCTCCTTTAAGGAAGCGGATGACAAGCTCGTTCCTGCTCAATGACTGGCCGTGCGTCGATTCTGAGAACGCTGCAACGGCCGCCACATATACTTTAAGTGTGGAGGGGGACCTGCCCTTGTCCAACAGCTCTTGAAGGAAACTAAGCAACCAAGAGACCCCACACCTTCGTGGGTACAGGTTTTTGTCAGCGCACCATTCGGAGAACACAGACCATTTAGACGTGTAGAGCCTTCTGGTAGAAGGACCTCTAGACTGCGTGATTGTGTTCATTACTGCGTCTGGCAGGGCAACAGGCATCCGTTGATCAACCATACATACAGAGACCAGCGCTCTGTATGGGGATGCCAGATCGAGCCGCGAGCCTGAGAGAGGAGATCTTCCCTCACCGGAATTGGCCACGGGGCTGTCTGTGACAGCAGCGTCAGCTCCGGGAACCAAATCTGGTTCACCCATCGCGGGGCTATGAGGAGCACTGAGTGGTGTGTGTCCCTGATTCTCTTGATAACCTGTGGTAACAGAGAGACCGGAGGGAAAGCATATAGTGGGTGGCTGGGCCAGGTTTGGGCCAGCGTGTCCTCGTTCTTTGAAAAGAACTTTGGCCAGTGAGCGTTGTCTTGTGACGCAAAGAGGTCAACTTCCGCTTTGCCGAAAAGGCGCCATAGCAACTGGACTGTTTGGAGGTGCAGGGACCATTCCCCTGGGGGAACATTGTCCTTGGACAGTTTGTCTGGGCCGTCGTTCAGGTGGCCTGGCACATGCGCAGCTCTGAGCGAGCGCAGATGGTGCTGAGACCAAGTGAGGAGGCATTCTGTCAGATTGCAGAGGTTTCTGGATCTGACACCGTCCTGGGACGTAGGACACTACAGACATGTTGTCCGAACGGACTAGAATGTGGTGGTCCTGGATGAACGGGAGGAAACGCTTCAGCGCGTTCTCGACCGCTATCATTTCCAGACAGTTTATATGGAGGAGTTTCTCCTGGTCTGACCACAGGCCAAAGGCCGGTCTTCCCTCGAAGAGAGTGCCCCAACCCAAGTTGGACGCATCTGTCGAGAAGACCTTTCGGTATGAGACAGTTCTCGTAATCACTCCCCGCTGGTACCAGTCGGCTGCTAACCAGGGCTGCAGAGCTGTGATGCAGCTCTGAGTCACTCTGATCCGCTCGCAGCTGGACTCCCGAGCCACACGAGCGGCCAGCCAGCGTTCCAGAGGGTGCATGCGCACCAAACCCAGCTGAAGTATCGCAGCAGCTGAAGCCATGTAGCCCAGCATCCTCTGAAATGTCTTCAGAGGAGCGGTGCTGCCCTTCTGGAAAGACGCGGCCAGTCGCTGAACACGGCGCGCGCGCTGTGTTAAGCGAGCCGTCATGGCCACAGAGTCCAGTTCTATTCCTAAAAAGGAAATTGACTGGCTGGGCAGTAATGAGATCTTGGTCCAGTTGACTGTGAGACCCAGGCTTTCCTGACTGACAGAGCGCAGCTCTGTGAGATAATATTTCTGTCTCTGACTGTGCCAGAATCAGCCAGTCGTCCAGATAGTTAAAAAATTCGCATGCTCTGATTTCTCAAGGGGGCGAGTGCCGCGTCCATGCACTTCGTGAATGTACGGGGTGCTAAAGACAGGCCGAACGGCAGGACGGTGTATCGATAAACCTGAACGTCGAAGGCGAATCTCCAGAATGGCCTGTGACGGGGTATTTTCTGAATCTGAAAATAGGCATCTTTCAGATCGAGAGAGATAAACCAGTCCCTCGGCGAACGTGCGCGAGGGGTTGTCTGGTCGTAAGCATTTTAAATGTCTTTTGTAAGTCTTTTCAAGAGAGCTTTGTTCAAATGCCTCAGATCCAAAATAGGTCTGAGAGCCCCGTCCTTCTTGGGCACGAGAAAATAACGGCTGTAAAAGCCTGACTCAATCAGAAAAGGCGGTAACCGGTTCTATGGCCCCTTTGCACAACAGCTTTGCTATTACTGAGCGGAGTAGAACTACTTCTGAAACTAAACTGAACCGGAAGGATGGGCGCGGAACGCGCGCTCTCTGTGCTTGAAAACGGCGGCTCTCTGACAGCGGTAGCAGGCTGTTTCATATGTAGCGTCCCGATTGCTTTGAATAGGGAGCGACTTGCGATCACTTCGTGATGCGCAGGCGACGTGTATGTTAGTAAGTGCCGCCGTGGGCGAAGTGCATGTCAGTAAGCGTGAGCGCTTGCGAGCGGACATGAGACTTACAACCTGCTTGATATGAGGCTGACCTGGCCTGTAATAGAGCGGGCAGAGATAGATGTGGGCACGGACACGTGAGCACATCTCCTACAGCTAACACTCCAGCGGCATTTGCCAGCTTTGTGAGGGTGGGTTCTGTGAGTGACGCGGGAAGTGCTGTGTTTGTGTGTAGGGGTGAGCACTGGGACGTGGGCACCTTTTCTACACTTAAGACACCATCGGCATGAGCCCAATGCATCCCGGCGCGCGCACCCTCGGTGCTTGAGTACGGCGGCTCGCTGACAGCGGTGACAGGCTGCTGCACAAAACGACGACCCGATTGCTATGAATGGGGAGCACTTTGTGATCACTTTGTGATGCGCGAGCAGCGCCTTGGGAGAAGCATTTAGTAGTAAGCGTGAGCGCTCGTGAGTGGCACAGGACATACATTCGTATGTCACGCCTCGATCGCTTGGGATGGGGGACGTTTTGTAGACACGCGGGCGCGCCCGGGGCGAGGTGTTTATTAGTGAGGTGTTTATTTACACTCATATGCAACGACCCGATCGCTTGGATGGGGCGCGTTTTGTGATAACCTTGTGTCGTGCGAGCGACGCTTGAAGTGTGCGTAATTAAGCGCGAGCGCTTGTGAGTGGGCACGGGACTTACATACATATTTGACGCCCCGATCACTCTGGATGGGGGACGTCTTGTGACAGCACTGAGACGCGCGAGCGGCGCCCGAGGCAAGTTGTTTGTCAGTGAGAGTGAGCAGCATGCGATTTACACCCATATGCAACGACCCGATCGCTTGGATGGGAGCGTTTCGTGATAACCTCGTGAGGCGGGAGCAGCGCGTGAAGTGTGTGTCAGTAAACGTGAGCGCTCGTGAGCGGGCACGGGACTTACACACATAGCCTGATCGATATGAGGCTGAATTGGCCGTGTGACAGAGCGGGCAGAGAGTAGGCGTGAGCACGGACTCGTGGGCACATCCTACATTTAACACTCGAGCGGCACCTTACAGCTTTAAGAGAGTGGGCTCTATGAGTGGCACGGGAAGTGTTGTGCTTGTGTGTAGGGGTGAACACTGAGATGTGGGCACTTTTTCTACACATAAAACACCATTGGCGTGTGCCGGATAACCAGACATTATACTCTTTATGAGATGTCTCTGGGTTGCCGTGACGACGGCGGTTGTGTGCAGGCGAGTGGGTCGTATTACCGGCTCGTTGGCTGCTGAATGTACCACTGCAGTAGCCTGTTCGAAGTGGATTGACAGGGAGAGGAACTTTGATGGTGTTCCGCCCGCGGCGTTACTCAGCCGTCTTTTCCCTCTTGCTTTTCGGCGGGAGAGCAGAGTTTGAGCGCCATCGCGCGGAGGGTGGACGAAAGTTCACTGCAACCGCTTTCTCCACCGGGGGGATAGAGTTGTATCCCTTCTCGGCGGCGCCGTCCACTTGGGAGAGCAACGCGGAGACGAAAGAGTGGAGCCTCGCGGAGAATGGTGCATTCCACGATGCCAGAATGGAACAGCAGCCCTCTGTGGCGATTCCTTCCGCCTCGTCATCTGAAGCGACGGCAGCTGCGTGTCGGTGAAGAGGGGCGGACGGTGTTAAAACCTCGAGTCGAGCCCACAGAGGTCGACATCGGAGGTTCGTAGCACAGGCAGAGAGCGCAGATACATGGCGGTCTCCGGCGCTGGGTGGGGCTCGGCACGAGCCACAGGAAAAGCAAGACATTTTTAGAAAAACGTCTCGTGCTCTTTTTAGAAAGGGGGGTGTGTCGCAGCGGCGAACACACACACACACTAAGTATAGAGTTCAGTAAGGATATGTTGCCGGATTGCGTACCCTGCACGGCAGGCTGAAGGTGGCGAAGACGGCCGGCTTCTTCAGGCACTGTCCTAAGCTGGCTTTGTCGCGTTTCAACGGTGGTGTCGGCTTCTCAAGATCCAGCGATGCGGAGAGCTTCGCTGAAGAGATGAAAATCAGAGATTCCGCCTCCGAGCCCCGCATATATACGCTAAGCCACGCCCCATTCTGGCGGGCTAGGACGCGTTGAGGGCGCGAGCGCCCTTCATTGGACGTGACGTCACGCCGGGCTCACTGGTAGGCTGCTGCAGTTGCCCGCAGGGTAGCCAATGAGCATGCTAGACAGCCTGCTCTAGGTCTGCTAGCTGCTGCACTGCGTTGACAATAGATACAAAATTAAGGATGATTTTTGGCTTCAATATCTCGAGAAGATGAATCTTTCCCGTAGCGTAAGCTAAATTACGCAATACGAGAGAACTCATTAGATGCACGCCGGTCTGTTATTGTGGGGACACCGACTTTACATTTTCATGCCCCTGAACATGACGCATAAACAAAAGAACTGTGATTGTGTGCTTTGCATGTCAGTCAAACGTCTTCTGGGCGGTCCTTGGCCAATGTAACGAATGGCCTTAATTGAATGTACTAGCCACCAGAAAACCTTCCCCCTCTCCCCTGTTGTCATCGGCCCTAAAACCAGTTCTCTTCAAAGGCCGTTATCACCTCGGCTCCACTGAACGATCTCACCAAGAGACTGTGTCTCTACAAGCCTCAAAAGACAGCACTGGAGACATTACCCATTTGGTCAAAGACTATAGAGATAAACTTCCAATATACAATGACACTTACTCCATTCATACCCACACACTTTCTCAAATGTTTATAGTATTTCTCCTGTGTTTTATGCATGTCCATATGTTTTATGAGCCTATTTATGATTCTTTAGTTATGTTAGAGTAACTTTAAACGTTGATATCCAAAGACAATGTATAACTGCTTTAATGTCTTCAAATTCCCTCTTTCTTGGTATCAAAATAATCCTATTTTGATTTTAGAATCAATGGTGTACAATATGTTATGATAAATTACATCAGGATATTTTTACCATACTTTTATGATGCTGTAAAGACTGCACAAATTATCTCAAATGTTTATAGTATTTCTCCTGTGTTTTATGCATGTCCATATGTTTTATGAGCCTATTTATGATTCTTTATTTATGTTAGAGTAACTTCAAACGTTGATATCCAAAGACGATGTATAACTGCTTTAATGTCTTCAAATTCCCTCTTTCTTGGTATCAAAATAATCCTCTTTTGATTTTAGAATCAATGGTGTACAATATGTTATGATAAATTACATCAGGATATTTTTACCATACTTGTATGGTGCAGTAAAGACTGCACAAATTATCCATCCCACCATGAACATGCAAATGGAGATAAGATGGAACAAAGACTTTTCCAGGTCATCTTAGGTTGGTCACCTCAGCAAATTGGTGGGACCCTTAAAAGTATCTGATTAGGTCAGATCCTTTGCTCAATCTCTTTGAGACACCATCCTCTTGTCTTCTTCCTTCATCTTCAAGTTAACTTCTTTGGATTCAATATGGACCACCCCAAGAACCCAACCGAATGCTTCAGCGCACTACTTGCAAAATCATCAAGAATCTCCTAAATCTACCCGTTTGCAGCCTTTAGATGTGTTTCTAAATTATTGTGCCCCTTTAAGGTGACCATGAATTTTTGATGTTTCTCGTAGGTCGTGGTTAACTGACTGTAATCTTGCCATTCTCTTTTCTTCTCTCTTTCTTTCTTCACTTTTCTTTACTTTCTTGATTCTGTATACAATCTTTGCTTAGTTGAGTTGTGTGTGTAGCCTTCCGTAGTTTTGTTTATTAAACCATTATATTCACACTTCATTGTCTCTGTGTTTGCCACTCACAAAAATATCAAAGTCACTTAAACATCTTGATCTAGCTACCTATGCTAATTACCCTGCTAGAACTTGATTTACTTTAGCTGGAATAGGTTTTTCTTTCTTGGCTAGGAAGATAATATATTTCCTAGAATTAAAGGGTACCTATTATGGCATTTAAAATGTTCCTAATAATGTTCGGGAGTCCCCAACAACAGTTTTACATGCATGCAATGACAAAAAACACTTTTGTTGTCTTATATGCATTTATTTTTACCTGATTTGCTCACCGACTCCCTAATGATTCGTTTGACGACTCATTTGTCCAAACCCCTCCTTTGCGTGACGCTAATCGGCGGTGATTGGTCAGATGACCCAGTCAGTTATATTTTGCGTTAGCCCAAAGCTTAAACAATTGATAAAGCACTGCAGTAACTACAATACGCTTCACATAATTTCACATATTTCAAAAAACAAAAAAAATGACATTGGAGACCTAGAAGCTGCTGAGCGTAACTCTCACTCTCTCACACACACACACACACACAATGTCACGTGGGTGCAGATAGACGAGCCCAGAAGCAGACGGAATGCTCACACACAGGGTTTATTAAAGCCAAAACTGAAAACAAAACCCACAAGGGGGTAAATCATAGACAAGACTAGGAGCTAAACTTGGACTTAGACAGAAAACAAACAGCAACATAAACGAAATAAACTCTTCAAGTAATATGTCACAGGTGAAGGGGCGGGCGCCAGCGGGCCGCCCACCCCCTTCTTAGCGGACCACCGCCCGAGGAGCGTGCCGTGAGACTCATGAAAGGCAGACACAGCATTTAAAATAAATATAAGTTCTTTATTAATATAATAAAAACAACATTAAAAGTCTCTTTCGTTCCTAGAACCGCACAGCCGTCACAGTCTCACTTCAGAAGGATGACGATTCACAAGGATCTCTCAGTTCACAGAGTGACAGCAGTCAGTAGACTCACTTCAGAAGGATGACGATTCACAGGAAACTCTCAGTTCACAGGGTGACAGCGGTCAATAGACTCATTTCAGAACGGTGATGATCCACAGATCTCAGTTCACAGAGTGACAGCAGTCAGTAGACTCACTTCATGAGAATGATACACAGGGTCTCTTTCGTCCATAAGAACAGCACAGCAGTCAGCAGACTCACTTCAGGAGAATGATTCACAGGTCTCTTTCGTTCATAGAACGGCACAGCAGTTTGCAGACTCACTTCAGGGGAATGATTCACAGGTCTCTTTCGTTCCTAGAACGGCACAGCAGTCAGCAGACTCACTTCAGGAGAATGATTCACAGGGTCTCTTTCGTTCGTGAGAACAGCACAGCAGTCAGCAGACTCACTTCAGGAGAAATGATTCACAGGTCTCTCAGTTCACAGGGTGACAGCAGTCAGTGGACCCACTTCAGAAGGGTGATGATTCACAGGATCTCTCAGTTCACAGGGTGACAGCAGTCAGTGGACTCACTTCAGAAGGGTGAATGATTCACAGGATCTCTCAGTTCACAGGGTGACAGCAGTCAGTAGACTCACTTCAGAACGGTGATGATCCACAGGATCTCAGTTCACAGAGTGACAGCAGTCAGTAGACTCACTTCAGAAGGATGACGATTCACAGGATCTCTTCACAGCACAAAGTAACCTCTTCAGTGCAGCTGTATCACACTGGACTTTCAATGGGGAGCAGATATAGTACTTTCCACAACGTGTGAATGGGGCTAGGGCCACTTCTCAGCAAAGGCACAGCACACTTGTGTTCACCTCAATTCCACAGCCACAAACCGATGTGTATCAATAAGGCAAAAGCACTGCAATTCACTCACACGTTAAGGCTGGTCAGAGGCCCCACTCTGTTTGTTGCGCTCGCTCCACGAGGGATTTCTCTTTCAATTCCTAAACACACTCTGAAACACATAGCTCTTCCAACAATCAGATCCACATTTACTACATCCTCTTCCCGCAATTTAAATACTCATAAGATGAAATCAGTTCCCCTTATCTCTTCTCTCTCCTTCCACCGCACCAATCCAGACGATAGCTCAGTCCAGCAGACTTCCCACAAACGATCCTCTGATCCAGCAAACTCAAATGGGATCTCCACACCCCAACGTTTTCCTGAGGAAGCTTGTATCCAACACTGCTCCAAGTCAACCCTTTAGGCTCTTCAAACACTTCCAACTCACTGAGCACTTCAATCCCACTGAACACCGCTGCTTCGGCCTCAGCCTCGGCCCCTCGGCCTCTCCCCTGCTGCGTGCACGCTCCGTCTCCGTTCCTGTGAGTGCTTTCCTCTTCAAAATGGCTTCCTTTTATACTCCACCTGGAGCATGTGCCCCAATCACCAGGCAACTCCTCTCTCCACACCTGCCGCTCGTTTGCCCATTAGTCACCCCTGTGACATATACAGACAAAGTACTCACAGTATTTCTACGTCAAACAGTAATGGACAATATCAAACAGTATGAAACAGATTCAAAACAATGAACCGCACAGGACAGCAAATACACAGGATTATAAAGGGAACACTAATGACGAGGACAGGTGAAACTGACTAGACAATGATCACAAGACGAGGATAACAAGGGGCGGGGTAACGTAACGAGACACCACAAGCACATGGCCAAACAATCGGCCATGCGCTTGTACACAAAACATGATTCTGTCATGATCCTGCCTCACGACTAGGAAAGTCAAGGATATTAAGGCAGAATCATGACACATAAAAGCAACAATTATTAATAGTACTTACAGGTTGTGATTCGGAGGAGGAAGCTGATCCAAATAAACTTGTATTGAACGTTCCTTCAGTATCAGGCGACTCGCGAATTCACACTTGAAAGCATTTTGTGTTTTGTGAAGCGATCGTCATTAAAATAACGCGAACACAGCTCAAGGTGGCTATACTTGTGTGGTATAGTTGTAAATATAAACTCTAGCCACTGAGTCTTCACATGCTTGTCCCTGGCAGTGAAAAAAAAAGTTTGCTTTTGATTCGCACTTCAGAACAGTCTCGTCGACATGTTGTTGTCAGGTTTCTCTGTCTGCTCGGCGCGCGCACTGAGTGGGCGTGTCGAATTCAAATAACTTGTACAAGTGACGTACGAAAGTGCATCGTTCGTCTATCGATTCATATCAGCGACTCAGAGTCGACTCTTACTTTTGAGAGACAATAACTTTGTATACGGTGAACTTTCATATTTAAAACTTTGCAAGATTTTTTTTTTCACTTAGATCTATGTTACACACACAAACATGAAAGGTAATTTCTAAATTCCATGATAGGTACCCTTTAATAATTGATTATGCTTTCTGTTCATACGGATGAGCTGATTAAATAATTGTACTATTAATTCTGCTACAGTCAATTCTAAAACATTCAAATATTTATAAATTATAATTAAATTAAAATTAACTAAAAATATATAAACATATTTTAAAACTGTAACTCGTTACACCAATAAAAGTTGCGATAGAGTCCTGGGCCCGTATTCATAAAGATTCTAAGAATCCTCTCAGAAAACATCTCGGGTTATGACCTTGTTCCCTGAAAGG
This sequence comes from Chrosomus eos, assembly GCA_036326025.1. NCBI lineage: Eukaryota > Metazoa > Chordata > Actinopteri > Cypriniformes > Leuciscidae > Chrosomus > Chrosomus eos. The sequence continues at coordinate 59,112 of JAZAVI010000894.1, forward strand.
GAACGAGACACTGCGTCGTCAAGAACGACACTTTGGGGACGCTCCCTTAGCATGCACCTCTGAAGTAAGAATGAAACTAATCCAATCCTTATTGTTTTTGCGTCGTAAAGTAACATGTGACGGCATAACCGGATGCATAAAAAGTGATGCTGACACACACACAAACATCAGCTCGCGATGAAACAAAAACGCTCTAAGGCCTCGAGGGGCGTGGCAGGACGACGCAGTGTCTCGTTCCCTTCTCAGGGAACAAGGGTTATAAGTCATAACCCGAGACGTTCCCTTTCGAGGGAACTCAAACTGTGTCGTCAAGAACAACACTTTGGGGAACGAATGCCCACTAGGCCACGCACCGAAAACAGGCCTGCTCCGGAGTGAAACTAATTCAGCACTCAGCTATGACGAGAGCACATGTGCGCCAGGCATACAGGGAGGTGCAGACTAAAAACCTGATAAAAGTGTGCGGGGAAGCCCAACCGGCTGCCTCACAGATCTCCTGGGGGGGCACTCCCGAGAGGAGGGCCCTAGAGCAGTGGTTCCCAAACCTGTCCTCAAGGCACCCCAACACTGCACTTTTTTCATTATCTCCCTAATCAAACACACCTGAATTCAACTCATCAGCTTATTAACCCATGTGATAATGACTGATGGTTGAATCAGGTGTGTTTTGATTAGGAGATAAAGAAAACGTGCAGTGTTGGGGGTGCCATGAGGACAGGTTCGGGAACCACTGCCCTAGAGGACGCCATGCCTCTAGTAGAAAGAGCCCTTGCGGCCAAAGGTGAAGGCAAATTGCACACCTTGTAGGCCTACTTATGGATTGTATAGCCGGGAGCCCCTAATAGGTGATTCCAAAACACACTACAGTAGTGTCCGACCCCCTCCAAGAAAGGACCTCTCAAGGTAAATACTCGAACTCTGACTGGCAGAGCAAGGAACCTCTCCTTTTTTGCCGACACATGAGGGGAGGATGAAATACTTGCAGGACCATGGACCTAGCCATGTTAAATTGCATTTAAAAGGCGCATAGCTGGTCTTGGATGCGGATGGCCTTAAAGGGTTAGTTCACCCAAAAATGAAAATGAAGTCATTAATTACTCACCCCCATGCTGTACCAACCTCGTAAGACCTTCGGTTCATCTTTGGAACACAAATGAAGATATTTTTGATTAAATCGAGAGCTGGTTTCACTGCTACATAGGCTCCCTCCGGCAATTGAAACTTGACGGCCCAGAAAGCCCATTGAAGAAAATGTTTAAGTATTCCATGTGCCTACAGTGGCTCCACTATAATTTATCAACGACGAGAATACTTTTTGTGCGGAAAAAAAACAAAAATAAAAGACTTTATTTTGACTATTCCATTGCTTCCATGTGGGCCTGTGACGAGAGTTCAAGAGATTTCCACGACGCATGCCCGAGAACTGACGCTCTTCTTCTACAACTATGTACAGCGCGCGTCTTCCTCTGCTTGTAAGACGCGCGCTGTGTAGTAGAAGAAGACGTTAGTTCTCGCGCATGCGTCGTGGAAATCTCAGGCCCACATGGAAGCAATGGAAAAAGTCGAATAAAGTCGTTATTTTTGTTTTTTTTCCGCACAAAAAGTATTTCTCGTCGCTTGATAAACTTATAGTGGAGCCACTGAAGGCACATGGAATACTTAAACATTTTCTTCAATGACTTTCTGGGCCTTCTGGCCGTCAAGTTTCAATTGCCGAGGGAGCCTATGTAGCAGTGAACCAGCTCTCGATTTAAACAAAAATATCTTCATTTGTTTTCCGAAGATGAACGAAGGTCTTACGAGGTTGGTACAGCATGGGGTGAGTAAATTCATGACTTAATTTTCATTTTTGAGTGAACTATCCCTTTAACTCTGCCAGGGCACACCCCAAGCAAGCTGTCGATAATGCCAGGGCTTGAAATTGCTATCAGGAGTGAAATAAAGTCTGAAAACCATACTCGGCGCTGGCCAAAACAGGGCTATCAGAAGAAGACTGATGCCCTCCTATGCCCTATAAAAGTACCGGCTAATAAAACCCGGACTCCCTGTCTGGTAGGGGGAACACATTTTATGGCCCCTTAATTCCAGTAGAGCTGTACCTCTTGTCCATAACCCAGCCTGTTCTGGAACCACTGCAGTCGGGTACCACCCAAGCAAACTAGGGAGGTTCGTGAGCGAACTGCAATCTGTACCCATATATTTTATAATATTTTTATAATATACAGGAACCCATATAGTATATTCGGAAGGGGTTTGCCATTCTTCTACAAAATCTACTAAGGGAACCACCCCTCGAAACTGGCCTCGGGTTTTTTCAGCACTATTCTCACTTTCCTAAAACGGAGCACCGCAGGAAAAAATTTGCTCTCAATTTAGCTTTAAATCTTTTATGTGGGAAATCTTAGCTTAAGACAATTGGGATAAACTGAAGCAACTCTGATAAGGAAAAGCTCACAAGCCCCTATTGGGGAGGCCATTTTTGAAGACTGTGATTGGTTGGTTTTGTCCAAGAAGGAAAAAAAGAGTGATTTTAAAAAATGGGTCTATTCCCAAAACCTCACTTTGAAATTACATGCGTATTTTTTTCCTTTTTGGGAACCGTTCTCATACACACACACACATTAAATATGTGTACAAACATTTTTTTTTTAAGTTCCTAATTTTTATTTGATTGGCTTAAGTGCTTTAAGATAATAAGATCTCCCAAACATGATCCCTGCTTTATCTAATATAGCGTTTTTTTTTCATTTTCTCCTCTCTAAAGAAACTCTTAACCTTTTTAAAGTCCTTGTCCGTGCTCCTAACAATTTTGATCTTAAGACCATTAAGGGTTAAATGCTTTCTGAATTACTTTTTTCTTTACTAGGATTTTTTTTTAATTTTAAAGAAACGCCCAAAATTTTTTAAAATTTTCGTAGAATTGTGTCCCTAGGAGCTACTCTTTTAAATTAAGAATTCTTTTGAATAAGGGCCCAACCTTCTCCGTCAGTCCTAAGGTCAAACTACAAGAGTTAAGTCAGAAGTGAACTGAAAAATTGGGATCCCAACCAAAACGTCAAATTCTGCCCTTCCAGCCACCCTTTAACTGCCCAATCCCCCCAACCTCTGGGGTGGAGAAAGGATAGGTCTTTCCAAAACATGTTTTTTATAAAAGACTGGAAAACATGTGGATTACACATGTGACTATTGTAACGGCCCCCCTGTACCATTTTTGAAGATCTCTTGGTAGATCCAGTTAGCAAGGGGTTAATCAATACCGGCCAAAGATGGCAGGCGGACTCGCCAAGGAAAGACATGACTCTCCAAAAGGAAAGCCATACCGAGGAAGAAAACACATTGGGATCACCCGTAGGGGAACACAACACATGGCACCTAGTCAGCACAGGGGCTGACCTTCTGGGCTTTACACATAGTGCTAGACCTAGCATCAGGTCCCCTCCGCCGCGTCGACTGTCATGGGCTGGAGGAAATTCACCAATTTCCCAGGTGGGAACCCCCTGTAGAGCAATAAGCACACAATTGCCATCCTAGGAGGGGAGTGGCACTACAACAAGAAACCGTGTGGGCCCCCCCAATTACTACAAATCGTAGCCAAACACGGGAAACAAAGGCTCTACACCGAGATTTTAAAACCCCCACAAATGTTTTGGGAAACCCCACCACAGCTTTACAAAGCTGTTAGTAAGGGTCCCAAAGCCCCAAAAGCCCAGGAGGAGCAAATCTCCGAGTGGAGTGAGCCCTCACCCAAAGGGGCATGGTGGTCTTGAGCCTGATACGCCAAGACATGGCATCTACTTTACATCAACACTGACACAATGTACAATATGAAGTCAGTATCTAAAACAGTATCTAAAATGTGTTTTGTTTTAATGCTGTCAATACACATATTATTTGTTTTAATTTAGTCAAAATCTGATGACAATTTTCATGAAGTTTGTCCCCAAAGTACAGTTTTGATTAAATGCACCACACACTTAAGGCTCGTACACACCGGGACGAATACGGCTCGCGTTTATTTGTCAGCGTTTTTCAACGCGTTTTTTTTTGTTCACACCCAAGCGTTTTTCGCTGACGATGAGCCGAGTGAACATGCAAATTCATTCCCTGACATTAGATGGCGCTTAATGTACAGAAATACCCCGGTCCACAAAGTGCTTCTGACACTCCTTGTCACTCAGAAGAAGAAAGCAAGTTTGTCGCGTTTATCATACAGTTCTTTATTCTCATTGGTGTCTCTTTATATAGACACCAACAAGACCAGCAGCTCTACATTCATCTGGCCTTGCATCTTCCTCGTCTTATTTCTTCCCGACAGAGTGTAGTAGACGGAACGCTGTGTATCTTCTTCGGGCCCTTACGTATGTGGCTCGCAAGACCGTTTTGTGTTTTAGCGCCCCCAAGTTGTGTTTTACTGTAACTTCAGAAGCTCCAGACACGTGAGCAAAAGCGTCAATCTCATTGGTCGGATAGTTTTTGACGCGGCGTGTCAAACTGAAATAACGAACCCGAGGGTTTTTATTTTAAATTAACGCTTTTTACGCGTGGCGTTTTACGCGTCGGTGTGAACACTCACATTAGCACCCTTTGTTTAGTCCACGAGGCGTTAAACGTCAGCGAATAACGCGCGCGAAATTCGTCCCGTGTGAACAGGCCTATACACACAGAGCTATGAAAGTTATTTAAAGTCAAATGGATTGTAATGGCACTGAAATCTATCTGAGCAGAACAGATAAGTTGTTAAATAAAAAAGCTTTGTGCAGTGCTTTAAGTGGGGCCGTACGCGCCGGTACTCCCGTACCGCCATTTCCAAATATCGTTCTTGAGCGTACCGCCACCTCTCCGTGCGCCCAGAACGTGCTTTTAGCGGACCGGTATGCTCATTTGCACATCTGTTTTAATCCCTTTGTCTGCGCTGACCTTTTCAGAGTGGCCCTTCACAATGCACGCTTCCTTATTCGTCCCACCGAGAGCAGAGACTACATTACCCATATACATTACATTCCTCCCCGCTGAACGCGAGCTACAAATGCGTGAAATGCACTCACAGTGGTTGAGCGCGGTAAAGTTAGTTTTAGGGTTTGATATTTCGCCGGACATTTCTTTTCCCTTGCCACTATTCGGCACGGGTCGGCAGTCTTAGATCAATAGCAGGATTAGTTTTAACATTATGTAACCATTATCGACATTAAATATTCGTTCAAAATCACCTACGTGCAAAAATGCTGCATTTATACCTGAGAATGCTTTGACGTTTCCACAGTGCTGCCTAAGGGAACGTCTGCCAATTCCACCAACTGCATTAAACTAGCCTATAATTTGTATTAATTTAAAAATTTACTTTTCAAATTCCAAAGCTTGTAGAAGGTTCCTATTGGCAATGCTGACTGGTAGCCTAGTATAGGGCGGGGCGATATGACGATATTATCGTATATCGACGATGTCTCGCAAGTATCGCGATGTCGATTTAACAGTCTGTTTCCAGGCGATAATCGTCAATAAAAAAAAATGACATAGGCTTATATTAAACATAGCCCTATAGTTAAACATATTTATTCACATCATAAATGCAATAACATGAAAAAAAATATTTTTTATAGGCTAGTTAGTAGGATTAAGAATAGAAAATTGATTCTTGATAGCATTCTTAAAGCGCAAGACGAAAGAGAACACGTCTGCATGCACGCTGTTTCTGAGCTGCGCGCACTCACGCAAAGAGCCGCCCCCTCACATAGTGCACGGACAAATACACAGAATTATATCTCACAATTATATTTCTAGTTAATTCATAGCATCAAATAAACATCAGAAGAATTATTGTTTTTTTGAACCGTGGAAAGACTTCAGTAGTAGCCACACACCTCTTTTCAAGTTAAAATATCCCCGTAAACACAGCCGTTTTGTCTTAAAGGGTTTTGAGAAAGTAAAACAGTAGCCTATGTCCACTGAATCAGTCCACTGACAGCCTATACCGCTGCCACCATTAATGTTGATCAAAGAACAAAAGAAAAAGAAAATTACTCACTGAACTTTTGTAACTTTAACTCAATATTTTATTTGCCTGTTGTTCGGCGCTGACTGCTCCAACTGCAACATTCATCTGTGCAACTTTGAGATGCGTTCCCTGTCAAACATCATTTGTCTTACTTTCATAATTTTGTTAAACATTTGTCTTCATAAGTCAAGTAGCCTGGGCCCAAAAATTTATTTTGTTTTACAGGCTGATAAAAGTTCATCAGAAAAACAAATGGAAAGAAGTAGGCTAACTTTACCCGTTTCAGAAATATTAAATTTAAATGTTGCACATAATAAATAGGCCTAATCAAAAAGCACAAACGTGACCGTTGTAATAAAAATAAAATTAAAAATTTTGTTAATTGCAAACGGATTGAAGAAATGCGTTTGAATAGGCTATCTCATGCACGCGTTCGGGTTCGATTTACAATGTTGGAAGCTCCGTTAGGCTATATTGGGAGCGTTATACTTTGCTTTAAGATTAAATAAATGAATAAATAAACAAAAACAAACAAAAAAAATCCCCAAATATAATTTTTAATGACTTCTGTTTCTAAATAAATAAAGCAGTCATTTTTATTTCTGAAACGGCTTAAGATAAACCTGGAACTAAAACCAAAAATGAGGAGGAAAAACAAAACGTTTTTTTGCTCATGCAGAACAAAAATTCGTTTTTAATTCCTAATTTTAGACAATAACAAATAATAATATTATAGTTTGAATACAAGTTACACATTATTAGGAAATTTAAAATTTAAACATTAAATCAGGCGATAGGCTACCGTCAAATAAAAGGAGAAAATCGGACCTTATGAAAAACAAATAGGCAAACACCTAGCTATAACATCAACATGCATTCACCATTCTTACAATCACCAAATTGTGTTCTGTTTTTGTTCAGTTGTAGGCCTATTTAACATTTCCCTTGCGAAACGAAATTCGTTTCAAAACACAGATGCAATAAGAACAGTGAGGAAATTATTAGCAACACTAACATAACAAGCAAAGCTAATGTTTTAAAGCTCGTTTAAGCTCAAACTAACCAAAGTAAAACCTTAATGTTTTAATCATTAATTAAACCAACTAAATCACAGGCTATCATTATAAAGTGCAGCCAAACTCTAACATGACTTGTGTTAACGGGTATTCCGTATGTGTTGTCTCCAGCGGGGCTCGTAGGGGGCGGGGCTTGGGTAGAACGATATAATCGATATCGCATATTTTTAAAGGCGATTAAACGATAAAATATTTTTTACATATCGCCCAGCCCGTTGAGTAATTAACTTATCTAAGAAAATGATTCATAAAACTCATCAGTTTTAGCCTATGTTTAATTTCTTCACTGACACAACGAAAATGAAAAGACTCAGTCAAAGTTCAGCTTTAGGAGGGGAAGAAATACGGGAGGATAAGGAGACTGAGAGAAAAAGAAAGATTAAGATGAGAGAGCAGGTATTGACAAATAATCTAATCACACTGACATGGTTTTAAAGCTATTTATTATCCATTTTTGAGCCTTAAAAAGTCTAAATTGCACATATGTAGGTCCGAGAAATCAAAAATTTTTTCGGAGAGCATGCCCCCGAACCCCCCAACTGCCTACCATTTAAATGCACATGGCTGTGGGGGGTAATGTGGGCTGATTTTGGCTAGAGTGCCAGGGCTCAACATTTGTCCCAGTTGTCTGTTGACTGCTGTATATAAAACCCCTTTAATATAGTTGTTGTTACCTCAGGGGAGGAGGGGAGTCAGCAAAAAAAAAAAAAATAATATAAAATAATAATAATAATAATAGATAACCGGCACCTCTTTTGGGCCACTTAAAGCACTGGCTGTGTGATATATTTTATGTCGGTGAGCAGAAAAGCGATCTCTCACTAACACGTGTAGATTCCACATCAGTGTGTTCACAAGACAGATACATAGTCTCTCTCTCTCTCTCCCCTCCTCTCTCTCTCTCTCTCTTCCTCTCTCCTCCTCTCTCTCTCTCTCCTCTCTCACTCTCTCTCTCCTCTCTCTCTCTCACACACACACACTACACACACACACACACACACACACACACACACACACACACACACCACACACACACAATAAGTAGCATATCTTCTCTGTATTAACATTAAACAATAAATATCTGAGATCTCTGAGAATATTCTGAGAAAATATTTATCACTCGAACAATGGTCATGCACACTTTCTGTGGTATAAACGGTCCATTAGTTGGTTTGAACAAGTCCGATACTGTACAACGACTGCTGTACGGAGGTTTTGCTTACCGACATAAGCTAATGATAACTCCTTCAGTGATCTTCACAACATTATGAAAAATACCAGTGTATTTGAACAATAGAATTTGAAGGAAACGGTCAAATTTGGAAGGTTTATTTTATCTTATTTTTTTAAGTTTTGTCAGTGATGTGCTCAGTGAGAGTCCAGACAATGTATTTACACTGCAAAAAATTTAACTCTTCTCTGAAAACTTTCTCTGAAAAATATGTTATATAATTTAGCTTTTACGGATATTTTATCTATATTTATTTTAAAACAAGAAAAGGATACAAATTGGATGGGAATAAGCATATGGAAATGATATGCAGATGACTTATGCATAGTAAAACTAGCCGTTGTAAGCTCCATATATGGTTGGAGACGGGGGAGAGATGCATGTACGCACAATCTTTGTGCGCATGTTCTGGCGGTTTTTTAACTGAAAACCTCTTTTTCATACACAAAATTTCTTTTTTG